>JAQZBX010015483.1:0-37496 GCA_029593785.1 Cabassous unicinctus | reverse complement strand
TAGTTTTTATATCTAACGATGTTAGTTGTGTGTTGAAGTCTCTAACTATTATTGTAAAGTCTGTTTTGTCTGATATTAGTATAGTTATCCTTGTTCTTTTTTGGTTACTATTTGAGTGGAGTACCTTTTTCCAACCTTTCACTTTCAGCATTTATTAAGGTATGCTCTTGAAACAGAATTGTGGTTTGGATAAGTGAAGTCTTAAAAATTTAGCCCACCTGAGTATATTACTTCTTGTGAAAATCTGCATTCACTGGCAGCAATATACAGAATAAGGCATTAACACATAATGTAATATATAATATAATGTAGTGTAAGGTAATATAATATAATATAATGAAAGTTTGAATGGACAATCAAAACCTCACTCAAAATGTGATAAAAAAAATGTTCATAGCTTAGTCATTGAAATGGATGCATGCTCAAAAAGAATATGAGAGAATGTAGAGGGTGGTGGCAATTTCCATGGAAAAATGTTTCTAAGCTCAGATGGTAGGTAGGAGCGGAGAAGTGGGGAAAGTTCTTTATACCCTTGTATAACATGGAACCTCATATGTTTTTCCAATCTTAGCCAGGATTTAAACTAATTGCTGGAAGGGAAGTTGATATAAATGCACAGGACTAATATAGAAAATTGATAGATGCAGAGAGTGATAGTGATATAGAGAAAGAGAGAGAGAGATGGGAGATGAAGATTAAGATTATGATAAGGAATTGCCTCATTTGATTCTGGATTCCAAATTTATACAGCAGGCAAGAAGTTGAAAATTCCAGTGAGA
The DNA here is from genome assembly GCA_029593785.1 of Cabassous unicinctus. Classification (NCBI taxonomy): domain Eukaryota; kingdom Metazoa; phylum Chordata; class Mammalia; order Cingulata; family Chlamyphoridae; genus Cabassous; species Cabassous unicinctus. Next base: position 36,717 of record JAQZBX010015483.1, on the reverse strand, counting down.
TGGTTCTTGAATTTTTGAGTCTGAATTTCTCAAGCTGGAAATTCAGGGAATAATAAAAGATGTAATTTTGAGGAAAAATTATGTCTGATATTTGACCCTCAATTCATTGGATGAAGAACTTCAAATGATGGATCAGGCTTACCTCTATTGTAAATATAATGGACTTTAGTTAAGATCAACTGGTTACAGATGCTAATTTCATCTATGAAATATATCTAAAGTAATAACTGGAACATTGTTTACAAATAAATGGACACCATAAACTAGCTAAGTTGACACAAAACTTAACCAACATAACCTCCAACTCCTTAAACCATACTTAATTTCCAAATAACAACCTAAACTAGCTTTGGTCCAAACAACTAGGACCAGCTGAGGTGCTTGGTGAGGAAAAAGGGAATATGGAAAGGGTAGTGGAAAATGTAGATATAAATATAAATTACAACTATTTGCTAAAAAGTGAACAACTATAATGACTTTTCCTTCATATCTTGTTGTGAATATTTTAGTGTGTGCATTTGCACATATTTACATTTACATATATACACACAGAAACCCACACATCCCCAAAATCTTTGATTTCTTCCCATTTCTTTGTACATAACATACATTTTATTAACATCATATCCTCTTCAGTGGAAAAGGTTAAAATGCTAAGTTGTATCTACATTATGTATTTATTCCACAGAAGTATGCCTTTATTTATGTCAAATCTCTTCTCTCTCTAAATCTGTCTCTCATTCTGTTTGGTCTTTGTATCTAACAGGTTGTTGTAGATTAAATTATGTAACCTCTCAGAAGACATGTTCGTCATGTTAATCTGACTTCCTGTGGGTGTGAACTCATTTATAAGAAGAACACTTTTATTAAGTATCACCAGTTAATGTGTAGACTCATTTGTGAATAAGATTTTGTAGGATTGTATATATGTGTGATTGAGCCTGAATCAGGAAGCTCTTAAAGGGTTACTGGAAGCCTTATAAAAATAAAGAAGCCAGAGATTCCACAGGTAGAGCTAAAACCAGAAGTCAGGGTATGCAGAAGAGCAAATATGAGGTGGTGATCTAGAATATTGTATGTGACGGACACAGAAAGCAAGCAATGGAATCCCTAGGATTATGGCAAACCAGCACCAGAATGCTACAAGGTTACTACTGGATAACTGGAATAATAGTGAATGGTTCCACTCCAGTTCTGCCTCTCAATTCTAGCAACCATTAATTTTGGCCACAGGAGAAATAGCACCATCTGTTGGAAACTGGCTTAGAACATAAACTGCATTCTAGAAAATGTTGCACCAGCCCTGCAAGATATTTTCCACATAGATGGCAACATAACTGAGTTTTCAAAAGGCCATTCCACCATTCTTTCAATCCAGATGTTACAGAGTGATGGAGAACATAGTCAAACCAGGGAATCTCATGAAGATGGGAAAATTGCTGTACTTCATTTGCTGTGAAGTCAGTACCATGATCAGAAATAATGCTGTGTGAAATAACGTGATGGTGGTTAAGGCATCCTGTAATCCACTGATGGTGGTTTTGGCAGAAGGTTTATGTTCAGGCACACCAATTCATATCCATAGTAAATGTCTTTACTTTTAAGAAAAAAATGCTGTGTTTTCCATCATGGGAGCAATCTAATGTAATCACCTGCCAAAAGGTTTCAGGCTAATCACTTCAGGCAATAGGGCATATGCAGTACTGAGCTTTTGTCTTTGTTGCTTGCATATAGGTTACTAAACAAAAGCTGTGACCAGGTTTGCCTTGAGGGATGTATGCGCATGTTGCTGAATCCATGCAAAACTTCCCTTCCTGCCACATTGAATAATTTGTCCATGAGCCCCATTGTTCAATGACAGATGTGGATGTAGAAAGAAGTTGGCTGGTCTCCACAGAAAGGGTCATCCTATTCACTTGATTATAAAAATCCTCACCTGCTCAGATCACACTTTGGTGAGCACTCACATGGGACAGATAGATATTTACTTTTCTGCCCATTCAGAAAGTTCAGGTCTACCCACATACCTGTCTCCCAGAACTCTTTGTCACCAATTTTCCATTCATGTCCTTCCAAGTTCCTGGCCATCCAGCCAAACCATTGGTAACCATGTATCTCAATTCAATGAATTGTCTCATCATTTCTCCTTAAAGAAAAATGAAAACCAGGTGCACTTCTTGAAGTTCTGCCACCTGGGAAGATTTCCTTTCACCACTGTCCTTCAGGGACATACAAGAAAAGGGCTGTGGAGATTTCAGGTGGTGCCTGCATGTTGCACAGGTCCTTGAGAATTCATGCCCAATTTTCTCTTCTTCAGTCAAGTGATCATAGAAAACTAACCAAAAGGACATAACTGTGGGCTGGGAGAGACAAGGTAATGTGACAGGAATGAGGGCCATAGGCATTGTGCCAGTTCCTCGTGTAACCTACTTTCACCTTCAGTGCTTACTGGAACTCATTCTTGTGTAGGTCACATCCATTTGATGATGGAGTGCTGCAGTACATGCTCAACGTTATGGCTCGGTGGGTCAGACAATACCTGGTTCATGATAGGAAGCTCAGTTCTCATGGTAACTTGGTGTCACAATCAATTGTTCGATCTGTACTTCTACCTTGTAGAAAGCCAAAAGCTGTTTCGCAAAAGAAGTGTAGTTATCTAGAGAGGATTCAGGGCCTTTCTCTAAAAATCCTCATCTTTTATACTGAGATATACTATTGGTGTATGCAAATGCCCAAACAGAAATTATGTCAAGCAATTTGTCTGACAGTGTGCAAAAAAAAAAACTGTGTGCAAGAATACTCCTAAAAAAAAAATTACTATGATTCTGAAAAATGGAAAAGAAACTGAAATGAGTTGTTCTTGAAAATTTGTTTTATAGCCATAGAATTATATTTTTAAATGGTGAAACACTGGAAAGAGAAAATATTTACAGCAAATTTTGGTCTAAGCACTGACATTATCATAACAAAATGGACCTAAGTAAAAGGAATTAAAATGATATATATATTTATAGAGATAAAAAATAGATTCACACATATCTAAGGTAAAAATAGTATCTGATAAAGTATATATCTCAATATTCAAGTATGTTTTTAGTTTAATGTTGATGCATTTGTAAATATTACATATCATATTCATGGTATATATTTGCAAAAGGAAGACAGTATGGAAGCATATGCTTGAAAATAATAACATTTTTTATGTCTTTTTAAAGTTTTTTTTTCCATTACTCTTTTCATTATGTGCTTCTGCATTTGCTCATCTGATCACATGTCATAGCTACACATAATTTATTCATTTTTGAGAAAACTGATAAAGTCGAAAAGGGAGAAGAATCACCATTTAAATTATTTCACAATTTAAAAATTACTGAAAGGGAAGTGTCTAGGATTTAAATAATTAGATTCTTCTTGTTTTCCTACCTGTGTCAAGGTTTTTTCCTCTCCCTAAAAGCTAAGTCCCCACTACTAAAATGTTATGTATGTTTTTTCCCAAAGTTAATTACACAACTGATCCATGGTAATTTTTTAACCTGGTCACCAAGGACTCTTTTGTTTATTCGTTTGGTTGAGGATTTGGCTAATAAAGGAAACACCAAGTCTGAAACTGCAAAACCTTCTCTGAACAAAGAGAACAGAAAATCAACTCTTTCATGGCTAGCAGTTCTTTTTAAGTCAATTCATGCAATTGATTGAAGATAGAAATTATAACTCATTCAAGGCTGTTCAAACTTCACCAGGACTGCAGAAATGGTCCTTTATGCATCAGATGGTCTGATATAACTGTCATGTGTGGACCTACCTAACAAGGGAGCATCCCAGTTCTCAAGCAAACCTGAGGAAGTCCATTTACTTTCTCTATAATGATGACTGAACCCTTAATATTTAATTCTTACATTAGTACCCAGTTCTCACTTCAGCAGGGAGTAATATTTCAAACAATTTATTGTAGATTTAATCATGTACCCCATAAAGATGTGTTAAAGACTTTTCCACATTACTTTTGATGTGACTCTATTTTTAAATAGGCACATTGAAGATGTTATTATTAGTTTAGGTGTGGCTCTTTCATAAATAGGATCTTTGAAGATTCTAATTAGCTTAGAAAAAATTAAATCATGGCGAGCCCTTTTCTGGAGTTGTTAAAAGGCAGAAAATATTCTGATGCAGAAAGTCAGAAGAAACCTAAAGACAAAAGAAGCCAAAGAATGAAATAGTCATCATATGAATAGGCAGAAATGTAAGCCACAGAACCCAAAGGAATTAGGCAACTCCATAGCAGACCCTACATGCTACAGAAGCATGACCTATCAGAACTTGATTTAAGATTGTACTGGACAAAAGAGTGATACAAAAAATTTCTGGTGTTTAAGCCAAACCATTGTATTGTATAGTATTTGTCACAAAAGCACTGGCAGACAAGGACAACAGTAAAACTTTCACAAAATAATGTAATTGAAAGCTCTAGTAAAATTGTAAGATGATTTTCTTTTGGGAAGCACTGATTCAATTTTTAAATGTTTTCTTAACTGGTGTAGTATTTAGTGTGTGTTCTTTGAGAAGACAGCTTTCAAGAAGAATTTGATAAAAATTCAGAACTGCAAAGTCCCTGACTTATGGTTTTAATATCTTACTGAGAGATACAACAAGGAGACAAAATCAGGATCAATGAATATACCACTATTCCTATTCTTGGCAGATGGGCAAAGACAAGCAGCTAATAACACTTTTGTCCAGAGTAGAAATAGGGCACATAATCATAATAGTGATTCTCATAATGTGATACACATCACTATATAAATGCATTCAAATAACAAATATCACAATATTAGACTCAAAGATTTAGTCAATTAAATGAGAAAATTCAATATCATAGTGCTTTTAGGATACATACCAATTAAGAATAATATAGCTGTTTTTGGGAAACCTGAGTGGATTTTTTTCAGTAAAATTTTCTTTGACATTGTGTTCATGTCTGAATTTGTGTTACTTATGGACACTATTCCAGTAAAAATCAGAGTCCTAATTCAAATAAATGCACTTTCTAGAGTAATGCTTAGAAAGGAGATTGCTTCCTATGAAAGGCATCCACCCGATATATCAGAGGTTCATCAGGTTCCAAGAGTAATAGATTTTTACAACTAAAACTCAGGCATTTAGTATTCGCAATGGGTGGAACTAGTGTTTGAAGAAGATAGATAAGTAGGAAAACAGAGAGTAACAGAGAAAAGAATATTCCAGGCAGACACTCGATTTAAAGTGATTATTTCAATAACTGAACAAACATAGAAGTTAGATTATTTTTAAAAAAAACGTGGAATTACTACATATAAGGTGTATTTTACCTTATTCTTGACATTCCAAAGAGCAATACTTTTTAGATATGAAGCAATTAGGTGTTCCTGAAAATATCCAGGAGGTCATATTTATTGAGTTAAAGGATCTAACTCAGAAAAAAGAAAGAAATTATGCATAATAGGGACCAGCAAAAAAGAAGCACTCAGGAATTAGAGTAAAAAAGGTGAGAGGAAAAATGTGTGAGGTTTTAAGAAAATTTTCGTGATATTGTTATAAATAATGTGTAGTAAAAAGTACACATTTCACATAGAAGTCTTCTAATAAGTTGAGGCAATAATTGATAAGCTTTGGCAAAAACTGTTTCATTATAATGGTGAGGGCAATAAATGTGATTATAACTAGGTGAACTAAGAAATATAACAAACAAACAAGAAAATCTTTGCATATTAGAACAATGAAAGAGTGAAGTGAAAATTATTAGATGAGACAAGCACTTTTCTATATTCCATGTATACTAACTAGTTTACTTAATCAACAATAGATTAAATATATTATCAATATTATTGTGTTAGGAATTGCATAATGAAGTCACAGAGAAACAAACAGAGATGAGGAAAAGAGATCAAAACTTTCAAGTTGTTTTTTTTTTTGCACTTAGTGATACTGATGACAGAATAATAGAGTGTATTTTACTTTTATTCCAAGATGAAGAACATAAAAAAAATTGTGAATATGCCATACAACCCTGCACATAGCACTTCCAATGCCCTTAACATTCTAATTAATGATTGCAACTTTAAAGATAATTACATGAGAGAAAGGCAGAATAGAGTGAATAGAAACATAGCAAAAGTAAAACACAAAGTATTGAAATTGTAATAATGCTAAAACTCATATCAAAAGAAAAAGATACGATGAACTGTATAGTGATGGCCAAACTATATGGCATATATTTGCAATTTATTTCTAAAAAAACTACAATGAAATACATTAAATTATTGAAGAATTTAAATTTGGCTTTAAGATTCAGTTGCAGTTAGCAGTCGAAGATAACTATATGGATAATGCCCATCCAATATGCAGATAAATAAAATATAAATTGGGAATAAAAAGTGGTAAAAACAAAGAATTCCTAAAATGTTGGAGTGTGATATGGGTAAAGAAATCTGTTTTGTTAAAAAATATTCTATGATATTTCCAAAACACATAGTTGTGGAGACTATGCTTCTAGTGTAATGATTCCACTTATAATCAAATTAAATAAGACTTACATGCGTATGAGAAGGTTGGCTAACTTTGTTGAGCCATTAATTGTGGCAAAGTGATAATAATACCTCTCTCCTCCCATCAAATATCTCTGAATTATAAATCCAGAATGAATAGTAGTCAGGATTCAATAACAACAATTTACCCTGATGCAACTATTACTCACAAATGAAGTTTCCCATTTTCATCTGTCTATTCCTCACCTACATATTGAGCTTAACTGGGAACCTGACAATAATCTCCATCACCTTTATGGATGCAAACCTTAAAACTGTCTTGTATTTTTTCCTACAAAATTTCTCCTTCTTAGAAATCTCATTTAAATCTTCTTGTATTCCCAGACACTTGTACAACATAGCAGGTGGAAATATAATCGCCTACGACAATTGTGGCATACAAATTTTTTGAAAGTATTTTCTCTTGGCCACCCTGTCCTATTACCACTATATAGCCATCTGCAAACCCCTACATTGCGATCATGCTGATATTTGTTCAGATTTTGTAGACATATTATTCACACATAGACTATGGAAAAGTATGTGGCTTTGAAGCACTCCTTTTAGTAATCCAGATTGATCCTTAAAGTAAATTTTACTTCAAACCCTAGTTTACAATCATTTTGATGGAAATCATTGAGCCAATTATTTCAAATATTTAACTTACTGGTACAAGATCATTTACATGAAGCTGGTTGGTTCACAATAGAATGCCCTCATAATTGTAATCATTTAATCTGTATCTTTCCAACATTCTGAATAATTAATGTAATTCTTTATGTACTACAATTCCTGAAATTGGGATCAAATCCCCCAGTCTATTGATCTCAATACCTACTACCCTAAAAATACCAATAAAACAGCAATTGAGAAAGCTAATATTAAATCTCCAAGGACAGGCATTTAAATTTATTTTAGCAACCATGAGATATGACCCAGAAAACATCTACCCTAATGTGACTTCAGTGACAGATTTTATAGTTTACATTATCTCTTACCTATGCTGAAAGTTTGGGGAATTCCAGAAATATATTTGTCCTGACTTTTGATATGAATTTCTGACTTCAATTTTGGATTCTCCTTGATCATCATTAAGAAAATTTTGTTTCCTTCAGGTTGGGAGGCATAATAGTTCTTATCAGTGAGATTTGTGGGAGAATCCTGGAATCCCTGGTTTTCATCTGTAATTTGAAAAAATCTGTATATTGGAAGTAGACCTACTATAATCCTAGAATATGATATTTTATACCCATCTAGAAAAGCTTCACAGTTCTCAAAAATATCTAACAGAAGTACCAGTAAATTATTTATCAAACAGAATAAAATATCCTGAAAGAAAAATGCAATCACAAATATACAGCATATCATCAAATACTACTTGGTATGCAAAGAATCAAGACTTGGGGCACATATCCTAAGGATTAACAGTCAACAGTAAACAACTTTGCCATGCTTCGGATGTTGGAATTAACAGTTGAGTAAATCAAAGCAGAGATTACAAATATGCATTAAAATTTAGTGTAAATGCTGTCATAATGAATAAAAATTGTGAAAGAACAGCAAACTACAGGAACTATAAATAGACCAAGTGGAATTTCTAGTACAAAGAAATGAAATAACTGTAATAAACAATTATGAATAGATTTAAGATTGGCAGAAAAAGTGTCAGTATTGCAGAAAATAGAACATCGAGAAATTATCCTAATTTAGAACTACATAAAAATATTGACAAATATGCAGAATTTTTTTATTTGTGTGATTACATGAAGTAGTCTAAAAATGTATAATTACTGTCTCAGAGAAAGGGGAAAATGGGAAAAGAAAAGCCTTTGAAGTAATAAAGATTGAAATATTCCAAATTTGTTTAAAATACAAAATTTCTTAGAAGAATAAATATGAAAGAAAAAGTAAACAAATTATAGCTGTATATATGACTTGGAATATTTCCAAGAGGTATTTTGAGTGAAAGAGAAGTGGAAAGTTTCATTTAATATTATCTTGTCTTTAACATGTACAAAGCGACCAAAATAATAAATGTATATATGTATCTGAGCATATGTGTGTATGTAAAAAATTTCTGTGTATGTGTTTTTGTATTCATGTATTGAAGAAATATTCATTTATTTTATTTTTATTTAGTCAGAAAGCCTTTAGAATATGAAGGAAATCTACTTTAATGCAGGATTACTGTGGCAGAAAATACATGATTCAAACAGTGAAAAGAATGGGTAAAAGGAGACAAGGCAAAAACCAAACAAAAAGAAGACTTTAATTCTGGGATAGTCACACTAAGTTCAAGGATTGGAATACAACATAATAGTGATATAAATTCTGCCTATATTGTTTTAAAGTTTCAATCCAATTCTTATTTTTAAAAAGTGCAGCATTTTTTAAATTCATAAACAAGCTACTAATAAAATGTAATGACAAATGAAAGGCAGTAGAACAGCCAAAATAAGTTTGAAAAGGAATTATAAAGTGGGAAGATCCCTCTTCTCTATGTTAAGGCTCATTATATAGTTACAGAAATCAAGATTGTAATAATTGGTTGAAAAGACAATTTACAGAATGGAGGAAAATATCCATCTAGTTGTGTACAAAATTCACAAAATTTATCATTAAAATAACAAAAACAATCAATCCCAATAGAAAATGGGCTAATAACATTAGCAAACATTTCACCAAAGAGGATATGCAGAGAGCAAATAAGACCATGAAGAGATATTCAATACTACTAGTCATTAGAGAAGTGCAAATTTCAACCACATTACATTCACTACAGATGTATTAAGTTGGATAAAATAAAATATAGTGATAACACAAAAGCCTGGCGAGGATGTGGAGAAACATGATGATTTCCAAAAACCAGTATCTGTGAACACCTGTATAGCTGAACAATGTTTGTGAACATCTAGGATATGGTTATGTCCACAAACCAGATGGAATCCAAAATTACTGAGCAATGGTCTGTTGCCATGATATGACTCATTCTCTATGTTTATAGGAAAAAATGATTTTGTTTGGAGAGAAGGAATGGAGAATAATACTGTAATTTTAGCCAATGTATAGTGTGCTAACATTATTTAGATCACTCTGATAAAGCTATATGGTATAACATACATGTCTGTAAACATAGTGATAAAACTACAGGTAAACCTCTTTTTCAGACAATAATGCCCAGGATCAGAAAATATTTTGCAAGGTTAATTTGGAACCCACAAGTGATATAAAATTGGCTAAATAAACCAATTTACCAGACAAGGAAACAGATTCTACCTTTAAAAAATTAGAAACTCAATCAGATTACCAGAAAAAAGGATGAAAGAGGAAGGAGATTAATTGAATTTAACACTAACATTAAAAGTCACACAAGGACATTGTCATGATTAAAATGCCTAATGGTGGGAAGTCCTAACCTCTGTGGATGATTCAATTCTGGCAGTGTCAGAATATTAAGAGGCTTCTATATTTTATATTAAAACACCTTAGAGGTTGATAAAAGACAAATTATGGAAGCTACCTGAATTAATACCCAAATATGTCTCTCAGTGTAATTGACATGAGATTAACTACCACTAAGGAAGAATTAAAGCATGATTATTTAATTTTGATTTAAATAAATATTTGAAAAGCAATTAATGTCATTCAATATATTAAGATAAAAAACAAAAAATACACATAAATATGGTCATCTCAAGTTATGCAGAAGAAGCATTTGAAAATGAACATTTGTTTTGCAATAAAAAATTCTCAGCACAGAAGAAAGGAAATGTATTTTCTCATTCTGATAAAAGGCACAGTTATGGGTAAATTTTTTCACACAAATAAATATATTCATGCCCTAGCTCCCTACCATACTGTAACCTTCTTTAGAAACTGATCTTTGAAGATAATGTTAGTTAAGATGAGGCCAAATTGGACTAAGGTTGGACCTAAACCAATAAAATTTATGTCCTTATAAGAAAAGAATATTGGACATGGACAGAGAGAAAGCAAGAGAAGATAGCCATGTAGCAGAACCAGGAAATGTCATACATTGCCAGCCAGCCACTGCCGGAACCCTACGGATTTCACAGGAAGTCTGGAAATGTCCACACTTATATTTCAAATTACTAAATTCCAGAACTGTGGAACAACTACTTTCTATTGTTTTAAATTGTCCAGGTTGTTGTATTTCTTATGGCACCCCTAGGAAACTAACATAGACATCTACAAAAACCTACAACTTATAATATCATATTTTATGTGAAATACTCATTGCTTCTACCCTAAGATCAGGAAGAAGGCAAGGTGTCCACACAGCCACTTCTGTTCAACATTCTAAAAAATATTCTACATTTTTCTATAAAAAAATCACTAGAAGCAACAAGTGAGTTTTCAAGTGTTGCAGGGAAAAGATCCACATGCACATTTCAAAAGTACTGGTACAAAAGAAATATAAACAATGAAGAAACACGTGAAAAAATGTTCAAAATCACTAACGATTAGGAAAATGCATATCAAAACTACAATGAGATATCATTTCACACCTATTAGACTGGCCACTATTAAAAAGTCAGACACTGAAAATGTTGGAAATGATATGGAGAGATAGGAAGGCTTATTCACTGTTGGTGGGAATGTAGAATGGACAGCCACTGTGAAGATCTGTTTGGCAGTTCTTAAGGAAGTTGAATAGAGTTGCCATGGGACCTGGCAATACCATTGCTAGGTATATACCCAGAAGAACTGAGAGTGGTGACACAAATAGACATCTGCTCACCGATGTTCATAGCAGTGTTACTCATGATAGCCAACAGATGGGAAAATTCTAGGTGCCCATCAACAAATTGTGGAGTATACACTTGATGAAATATTATGCAGTGGTAAAAAGAAGCCTTGAAACATATGACAACTTGGAGGAACTTGGAGGATGTTATGTTGAGTGAACCAATACAGACACAAAAGGACAAATACTGTATGATTGTCCTAATATGAACTAAATACATTATGTAAAATACAAATATATTATGTGAAATATGAATATGAGTAAAATTGCATTTATAACCCCATTTTTCTTTGAAGCTTAACAATTATATGTTAATACTAAAAAATGTTACTATCAGACAAAAATACATTATACGAAGTGACAGAGAACAGACACAGAGCACTACCTATTGTATGATTCCATTTATATAAATGTAAATATATATCAATTTATAAAGATGAAATGAGATTAGTGGCTATGTAGGGCTGAAGAAGGAATGGCAAGGAGTGTAGAGTCTTTCTTTTTGGAGTAAGGAAATTGTTCTAAAATTTATGAGATAATGAATGTACAACATTATGATTATACTAAAATCCATTGAATATACAATTATGATAAATCATATGGTATGAGAATATATCTCAATAAAACTGCTTAATAAACAAATAAATAGTTGTGCAAAAATAGGCAGAAATAGCAGTTATGTACAGCGGGGGAAACAGAGAGAGATTGAGAGGTGAGGCATTTTCTTGTTTGTCTGTTTTTTGTTTATTATTATTATTGAAATAATGAAAATGCTGCAATAATGATTGCAGTTACAAACACACAGCTATATGATTATACAAAATACCATTGATTGTACACTTCAGATGAATTTTATGTTTTATTAATATATGTCAATATAATTGATTTGGTTTAAAAAAAATGCTACATTAACAAAAAAACAACAGTAACTGAAAATTCAAAACCATACCCAAAATATGAAACGTTTAGGCATAAAACTGGAATAAAAAATACATGAAAAGCCTGTACATTGAAAGCTACATTTTCTGGTGAATGAAGTTTAAAAAGAGACATATAGATGAAGGTATATATCACTTTTACAATTGAAAGACTATTGTTGAGTTCAATTCTATCCAAGTCAATCTCGAGATTCAGTACTATCCCCAAAATCATCCAAGCACAAATTATGTAAAAATTGACAGGCTCCTTATAACTTAATGGAAATGCATTTGACTTAGAATAAAAGAATCAACTGAAAAAGAACAAAATTTTAGGATCTTCACTAACTAATTTTAACATGGACTATAGAACTATAGTAAGAGAATGCAATATTTGCATTAAGATAGATCAAAGATCAATGGAAAAGAATGGGCAATGTTGAAGAAATCCCTTATATTTGTGGTTAAACAATTTTTTAGGGATGCAAAAACAACTCATTGGAAAGGGGTAGTCTTTTTAAAAAATGATACAGAAGAATTGTATATCGATGTTAAATAAAATGAACTTCTATCCTTACTTTTCACTATTTACAAAAATTAACAAAAAATTAATGTTCATATTGAGTTAGGTCACACATTCTCAGATAAAGCAAGAAGCATGATCCATTAAAAACTGATAAGATGCAATTTATCAAAATTGACATTATCTGCTATTATCAAGACCGTGTTAAGAAATGAGAAGGCAAAATAGAAACTGGTTAAATATTTGCAAACCAAATGTCTGAGAAAAGATTGCAACAAGACTATATAAAGAACTGTCAAAACTAAATAAGAAAAAACAAAACCGAATTATAGAATAGGCAAAAGGGTTTAAACAGACACATCACCAAGGAAGATACACAATAAATAAGTACACCAAATATGATCAACCTTATTAGCTATTAAGTTTATGCAAATTAAATTCACAATATGAAATCATTACACACCAACTACTAGCCCCAAATTGCAAAGATTAATCATATCAAAGATTTGGACAAAGGAGAACACTTTTGCATTGCTTGTGGGAGTGAAAAATCATAATACCACTTTGGAAAACCATTGGCAGTTTTTGTGGTTTTTTTGCAGTTTTTTAAACATATATCTTTCAAAACCCAGCCATTCCACTCTTATGTACTTACCCAGTAGAAATGAAAGCACATGACATTACGGAGACTTTGGCATGAATATTCATAGCATCTTTATTCAAAATTGCTACAAAATTGAAAGGTCAAAAATTATCTAACAGGAATACACATAAACAATTATAGTACACAACAATGCATTAGATTGTTTTTCATAAATGTAATAGAATCAGCCTCACATACATATAAAATCAGTGTATCACAAAACAAATTATCTTGTGTGAATTAAGCGAGATGACAAAGAGTTCATATATTATGATCCCATTTATAAAAAATTCTCCAAAATGCAAACTAATCTATAGTTACAAAAAACAGATCAGTGGTTTTCTGTATACTGAAATGGTGGGGGATAGGCAGGAAAGAGGGATTAAAAAGGGCACAGGGACACTGTTGGTTATGATGTATATGTTCATTACCTTGATTGCAGGTACACACTCTAGGGAGTACACATGTCAAAACTTATCACATTGTACACTTTCCATTTGTGCAGTTTATTGTATATCAATTATCAGTCAAAATGCTGTCAAAAACTAAAAGGAAAAAATATAGATTTTGACAGCATCAAATGTAAATCACATGCCAACAAATCAGCACAACACTTGTAAAGACTTATTATAAGTTTAGTATATATATTTAATTTATTTATAAGAACAAACTATGAATAGATCTAAAAAAGTTAATGTACCATATTAGTATGAAGACACTTTTGACTGAATAATTTATTACTGTGCAAATGAAGAACATAATAAGAATAATTCAAGCTTTTTTAAAATAAATGCCAAATTCATCATACAGCCAATTTGATTTATAGTGATAAATTGGAATGATGAGAAATTATCTGATAAATTAAGAGGTTTTTAAAGATGTAAAAACATATCTTATGCATCTATAGTAAGATTGGTAGCAAATATTTATGCATTTGTAAATAACTATAATATAGTGCGTGTACTTAGAGAAAGAAAAATCTGGAAAGATAAATCCTTCAATATAACCAGGAGACTTATATAATTGTATAAATTTTTCCTCCTACTTATCTTATTAAAAGTGTTCAACTATAATAAAAATTCATAACATATGATAAAGGAATATATTCTTATATTAAAGGATTTTAATTGCCCAAATTTCTTAGTAAATATAAAATTTTAAGAAATGAGCAATGTTTTTAATAATAAAGTTATCCTCTTGACTTGTATCTGATGCTCATGTATCATCCCCTGTCTCCAAGGGCACAGTCCCTACTGATGCCAGAGTTACCTATCTTTTTTTGACAAATGTCATTACTCAGAAAATTCACCAATTAATCTTGAATGTAGGTCACAAAAGACACTTTTTTTCACTTACTGGCTTATTATCAAATTTTTAAAGTCATGCTTTAATCTTTAAAAGCATCTCTCTGTCCTTATTACTTAGAATATCATCTCTTCTACCAGTGGATAGAGTTCCTGAAATCCCAGCCATCAGAATAATTTATATTCTTTTCCCTGATGGAGTAAGTAAGAATATATCAGGAGGCTTATAGTAGCACTGAGCCCATTATCAGGTAGTCTGTAAACCTTGCTGAGAATGGCAATCTCGGGAGCTCTATGCATTCCCAGACATGCCAGTAAATGTGAAGATATAAATGTATTCATCAAAAATATCACTTCTGACATTAGAGTCTTAATATTTCCATGGGTAAACAACCAAAAGATACTCTGATTTACTAAGAGAGAGTACATATGATGATGTTTTCTCTTTGATTATAATTCCTTTGAAGGATTGGTCATGTTTTCCTCCTGAGAAAAAATGAATTTCAGGAATAATTTATATATTTTATTATGTATTCAAGATATATTTATGTGATTTCCTTTTTTAGAGAGAATTTATCTTGTGTAGACAGCATAGCCTGAAAGGATTTAATGCTTAAAATGCACTAATAAATCCACAAATAACTCAATATAATAAATATTCATGGAAATTTTTGCTACACATACAACCCCAAATAAGCTGGGTGCAAGGGAGAAAGTTTTTCTATACATTGATTTTAGAAATTCTCCAGTCTTGAGATAGACAATGATTGTATAATGGAAATATGGAAGTCCCTGCCTGTATAACTAATGTTTAATGCCTGGGAAATACCAGTGGGAAACCTTACCAGCAATTCATGAACCAAAGGTTCTTGACTTCTGCATTACCTATACCTATGTTATTATTAGGCAAAAATGCTACTAGTGAAGAAAAAATAACTCATTTTACTGGAAAGTCACAGAGAAAGAAGGGAGTCACCACTTATTTCAGAAGTAAAGGTAAAACAGATATTCAGAAAATATGTATATATTCTGAGATAAAGTGGATTAGATAGGGGAGGCAGCAGCAAGTTGGGATGGGGGAGGAGGTTTAAAAACTCTTGTGCTAAAAATCAATGACAAACAAACATCTTATGAAACAAAAACCTCAATGACTTCTCTAGAGTGTGTATAATAAGCAAAAATTATATTTTATTTATTGATACTGTTAAAAAAGATAAAATTTGTCAGGAAAAAATGTGAAATCTATTATGAGATTTTGCAATTTAATTTTTGAATAGGACAGAATTCTTGAGAGCCAAAGGACATCATTGCCACCCGGAAATATATATGTCCTCAGCAATCTATTTAGGCAAAAGGGAAAATTAAGCAGTAATAGAAATTGTGGCTGTCTGGCATTTTGATGTAATTATGAATTCCAAAAATATAATTGGATCATGCTTGTAAGCTGATCTGTTAATCTGGGCATGAATGAGTTATGATTGGGTCATTGACTGGGCCATGTCAGTAGGGCATTGAGGCCAACCCCTTGGTGGGTGGGGAATCAAATATAAAAGGCAAGGCAAGAACGGAGTTTTTGAGAAGCAGTTTCTGAGAAGCAGTTTTGATGTTGGAGAAAAGGCCCCAGAAGAAGAGAAGTGAGCCATTCACCTGATAGTCTACAGCTGACCTTGTGGAGGAACCAGAAGAGCTAAGCCCAGAGAGAAATGCAGCCCCAGGAAGAGAGGAACACAAGAAGCCTGAACCCTGGAAAACATCAGCAGCTGTCTTGCTCCAACATGTGGCAATGAACTTTAATGGTTTATGGCCTGGTATCTGTGGACTTCTACCCCAAATAAATACCCTTTATAAAGACCAACCCATTTTTGGTATTTCACATTAGCACCCCTTTGGCTGACTAAGACAGAATTTAAGCTTACATTTTTTTAAAATGTAGTAGGGAATAAAAAACTGAATATGTTGACTTCTAGAATAAATAATCTATAAGAAAATGTCTCAGAATATATCATACAGATGGGCTAGAAGTTGGAAGTCAGTAATGAGAAACTGCACAATAACAACATTCATTCTGCTGGGATTGAAAGATGACCCTCAGCTACAGGTTCTGCTTTTTATATTTCTTCTTCTCATCTACATGCTGAGTATAGCTGGGAACCTGACCATCATCACACTCACCTTTGTGGATTCCCATCTGTAGACACCCATGTAGTTTTTCTTACAAAATTTCTCCTTCTTAGAGGTCTCCTTCACATAATGTGTGCATTCCTAGGTACTTACATAGTATAACTACAGGCGACAGGGTCATTACCTTCAGTGCTTACATGGTCCAAGTGTTTTCTACTGACCTCTTTGCAGTAACCAAATTTTACCTCCTTGCCTGCCATGTCATATGACCGCTATGTGGCCATCTGCAAACCCCTACACTACATGACCATCATGAGCAGCAGAGTCTGCAGGATTCTTGTCATCTGTTCTTGGCTGGCTGGTTTGTGTAAATTAATCCCACCACATAGACTGGAGTTAAAGGTGGAATTTTGTGACTCTAACATCATTGACCATTTTGGCTGTGATGCATTTCCCCTGGTGAAAATCGCATGCTCAGACACATGGTCCATAGAACAGACAGTTATAATCTGTGCTGTGCTGACTCTGAATATGACTCTGACTTGTGTAGTTTTGTCTTATGCTTATATCTTCAGGACAATTTTTAGATTCCCCTCAGTCCAGCAAAGGAAGAAGTCCTTTTCGACCTGTTCTTCCCACATGATTGTGGTTTCCATTACCAATGGCACGTGTATTTTCATCTATATGAATCCTTCAGCAAAGGAAGAAGTGGCTGTAAATAAAGTTGTTTCACTGCTCATTTCTTCTGTTTCAACTACGTTGAACCATTTTATTTATACCCTGAGGGAAATCAAGTTAAGAAAGCCTTCAAGGAGTCAATTAAAAGATAGTGTTTATCTCCACCAAGTAAAAGATATTGCTTATAAAGAAACATTTGAAAAGTAAAGATAAATGGCCCTGGAAATTTCCTCCTTGATATTAATTTTATTGTTTTTTAAATATTCTAGAATTCAGTTTCATTAATTTTCTCAACAAATCTTAAAAATAGTTTGTAATGAACATGCTCAATTCATTCTTTATACGTCTGTTTTTCAAACTGAAAACCCCTAGTACTTTCATGTCATTGAAAGAACATGTAAAAACTTTCTGAAAACTCATTTTAGATAGAAATCAACATCATAATATTATATTATAAAATATAATAGGAGTTATTTCTCTAATTCAGTATATGGTGTGGTAAAATTTCTTGTAGCTCTACAGAAATATACCTAATAATGATATCAAAATACATGTAATATGAGTAATTTTCTGTAAAGGTATATAAAGGATGAATAATAGCAAAATATAAAACTATAAACAGCTGTTTAGAGAGAGTCTAATAGCACTTATAATATTGAGAAAATGGTGGATTAAGGTAACCTCAAAATAATACTATGACAAATACATAACTGCCAGATAAAATTTAATAAAGATTCTTTTTCATCTATAGTTGAAAACATTACAAAGTTATAAATAAGTGGTCATAAATAAAGATGCAACCTAAAATAGAGCAATGAGCTATAAAATGACTTGTGGGTCTCAAGAGAGGCTACCTGGCTGATGGGAGCAGGGGTTTGCATTATGGACCCCTTGGACTTAGGTGCCAAGTCTCTGGTTCAATACAGTGACAGCACTAGGAATGACACACACATAAATGTTAGAACTGCCCGACCATTGGAAACCTAAACAAATTTTCATTAGAAAAGCATACACATTCCATAAAGAACATTTTTCTGAAAGCTGTCTGCAACATACAAGTAATTTTTGAGAGCCTGTGCCTACATATAACACAAATACAGCTTTACAGTCCAAATTCTCCCATGGTTATCTAAAATATTCAAAATAAGATTTATAGTCCACACAAATATAAATCCTTAAAAATAAGGTACTGAAAATTTACATCCAATTATCTAACTACTAGCCTGAAAGCAATGAAATTGCTAGTCTATGCTTATATTGTCCCCTGGTAACTGATATTCTAAATTCAGACTCTCTGCGTTTGCATATTGTAATTGTTTCAAATAAGTGAAATCATATAATATTTGCCCATTCATGTCTGGCTCATTTCACACACCAGAATGTCTTCAAGTATCATCCATGTTGTTGCATGTATCAGGACTTTATTTCTTTTTAAGGTTGAATAATATTCTATTCCATGTATATACACATTTTATTTACCCATTCATCTGTCAATGGACACTTGGATAGCTTCCTATTTTGGCAATGAATATTGGCTTGTGAGTATCTGTCTGTGTCTTACTTTCAATAGTTTTGGGGATATGTACCTAGTATTGGGATTGCCAGTTTCAAATGGTAGTTCTATAATGAGCTTTCTGAGGAACACTTATTTTAATTTGTTTAAGTAGCCATGCTAGTGGGTGTGAATTGGTATCACATTGTGTTTTTGATTGGATTTCTCAGAAATCTAATGATATTGATCACCCTCACATGTACTTTCTGGCCATTTGTATATTTTCTTTGGAGAGATTTCTGTTCAAGTCTTTTGTCCATTTATTAATTTGTTTAACTTTTTGTTAAGTTGATGGATTTCTTTATATATTTTATATATTAAACATTTATCAAATATGTGGTTTCCAAATATTTTCTTCCATTGTTTAGGTTGTTTTACTTTCACAGTAAAATCCTTTGAGGTTCAAATGCTCTTAATTTTGATGAGGTCCCACTTATCCAGGTTTTCTTTTTTTACTTGTGGTTTGAGTGTAAATTCTATGAAAACATTATCTACCACAAGGGTCTGAAGATCCTTCCCTATATTTTCTTACAGGAGTTAGATAGTTCTAGCTCTCATATTAAGGTTTTTGATCTATTTGGTTTTGATTGGAGTATATAGTGTCAGATAAGGGTCATCCTTTGTGTGAAAATGGAGACTCAGTTTTCTCAGCACCATTTTTTTCAAGACATTTTTTTTCCCAATTGTGGGTTCTTTGCCACCTTGTCAAAAATCAGTTGGCCATAAATGTGAGAGTTGGTTTCTGAACTCTCAATTCTATTCCATAGATGTATATATCTGTCCTTGTGCCACTACAATCCTGTTTTGATTACTGTGGCTTTGCATTAAGTTAATATTCAGGACCCCTTACTCTTTCAGGTAAATTTTATGATTTTCTTTTCTACTTCTGCAAAGAAAGTAGTTGGAATTTTTATTGGAAATGCATTGAATCTATAAATGGCTTTGAGAAGGATTAACTTCTTAATGATGTTATAATCCATCATTAGTGTTATAATGATAGTGTTATGATGTTATTAGTGTTATAATCCATGAATTTGGAATGACCTTTCATTTATGTCACCTACAGTTTCTTTTAGCAGTGTTATATAGTTTTCTTGTTTATATCCTTTACATCCTTGGTTAGATTTTTAACTGTATGTTTAATTCCTTTGGTTGCTATTGTGAATGGAATTTTTTCTTGATTTCTTCTTCTAATTGTGCATTGCTTCTGTGTAGAAACACTACTGCTTTTGGGGTGTTGATTTTACCCTGGCACTTTGCTAAATTTCTTATTAGCTCTAATAACTGTGTTGTGGATCTTTCAGGATTTGTATATATAGGATTATATCACCTGCAAATCTTGCCAGGCAGTTGGGTGTTGGGAGTGGAAATCTGAGGTTTGCTGATGAAACAGTTATGCTCAAAAACTAAAAGTTGGCCAAGGCTGTGTTATGCCCTTAGCACTCTTCTGTGATGAAGTAGAGGTGAAACTTTTCTGGATTCTGCTTTTCTGGAAGGTTGTCATGGAAAGGTGTACTTTCATCCAATAATGAAATGGTTTCAATGCTGAAACCATGAAATTGAGCCCTGAAGTCTTTCTCACATTTGTGAAGACAGGACCTGATCCTGTAATTTACAAAAAGCATTAAAAGTGATCAGAAAAGTAAAAAAAAATAAAAAATTTCACTTCTCATTTAAATAACTTATTACTTTTTCTTGTCTAATTGCTCTGGCAACAACTTCCAGTGCAATGATGAATAACAGTGGTGACAATGAGCATCCTGTTTCTATTCCTGATCTGAGAAAACTTTCAGTCTTTCACCATTAAGTAGGATGTTATCTGTGGGCATTTCATATAAAGCCTTCATCATGTTGAGGAAGTTTCCTACTATAGCTAGTGTTCTAAGAGTTTTGTTTTGTTTTGCTTTATCATGAAAGGATGCTGTATTCTGTCAAATATAGAGGTGTAACTTGCCCTTTCAGCACTGTCTTCATTGCATGCAATAAGTTTTGGTATTTTGTATTTCTATTTTTATTTGCCTCAAGATATTTTCTAGTTTTACTTCTGATTTCCTTTTTAATCCACTGGTTTTTTTTTATGATCTAGATTGCTATGACAAATACCATGCAATGAGTTGGCTAAAACAAGAAGAATTTTTTTGTTCATGGTTTTATACTCCAGAAGTTTCAAATCAAGCTGCTGGCAGAGTCACACTTCCTCCACAAACTTTGTAGCATTCTGGTGCTGTTTTGTCATGATCCTTTGGATTCAATGGCTTGCATCTCTGCCTCCTGTCACATACAATGTCCTAGATAACCACCTTGCATTTGGCCTTCTATATTGCTTTGACTTCTGGCTCACATTCCTGCTTGTGTAATCTCTAATTTATTTGTATAAGGTCTCCAGGAATACTTTTATGGGCTTCCTGATTCAGGTTTAACCATACTTAAATATGATCCTACAAGATGCTAGTCACAAAACAGTCTACACATTAAGTGGCAATAGATCTTTAAAGTGTCTTACTTTCAAATGAGTTCACACCCACCCCCAGGAAGCCAGATTAAAATTATGAACATGTCTTCTGAGAGGGTACATAACTCAAACTAAAGCAGCCTGTTAGATACAAAGCCCAACCAATATATATCCAGTTAAGTTTTCCAGAGTTGTACATACATCTAGAGAGAAAAAGAGAGACAGAGAGAGAGAGAAAGAACAGATATATAGTTCAAAGATGGATAGATAAATAGATGATAGAAGATAGATGGAAGGAAGGAAGGGAGGGAGAAAGGGAGGAAGGGAAGGAAGGAGGGAGGAAGGGAAGTGAAGAAATAAGGAAGGAAGGAGAAAATGACAGAAAGTCAGTTAAAGATAGAGGTTATAATAAGGATTTGACTCATGTGATTGTGGGGAATATTAATTCCACATTATATGGCAGGAAAGAGGCTCAAAATTCCACTGAAAAGCTGTTGATTTCTTGAGACTGAATTTCTTAGGCTGTAAAGCCATGGAAAAATATAGAATATAAATTTGAGGAAATACTCCTTCTGGCATAAGAACCATCAATTCTTAGGATGAAGACCTCCAAATGGCAGATGAGACCTACCTGCATTATGAAGTATAATGTTCTTTATTTAAGGTCAACTTGTTGCAGATGCTAATTCCATCTATGAAATATATCTATAGTAACAACTAGGCCTTTGTTTACCAATAAACGGATACCATAATCCAGGCAAATTGACACCTAAACTTTACCATCATAGTCTACTGGGCAACTGGTCAACCAATTACATCTCATTATACCATCCCTAATCTCCAAATAATGACTAAAACAAAAGCATACTTCTATGAGCTGATATAATTAGCTTGAATACAACTTAAAACAC
Source organism: Cabassous unicinctus (assembly GCA_029593785.1). Taxonomy (NCBI): domain Eukaryota; kingdom Metazoa; phylum Chordata; class Mammalia; order Cingulata; family Chlamyphoridae; genus Cabassous; species Cabassous unicinctus. The sequence goes on along the minus strand of JAQZBX010015483.1, from coordinate 14,288 downwards.
ACTAACCCTTTCTATGGAAGAAGATGTAAAATAAATAAAATTTATGCTGTATGAAAAGAGATGGGATAGGGAAGAAAACAAAGATTTTGGAGATGTGTGTGCATGTGTGTGTGTGCGTGTGTGTGTGTGTGTGTGTGTATATATATATATATATATATACATGCACACACTAAAATATTTCCAACAAAATATGGAAAAAAACCTCATTACAGTTGTAAGTGCTTATAACTTGTATTTATATATACATTTTCCACTATTCATTCCATATTCTCTTTGTCCTCACGAAGCACCTCAGCTGGTCCTGATATTTACCAGTGGAATGAACCAAACCTTCATTCGTGAATGGTCACAGCCATTCGCAGAACTGCATGAATTGGGTTGCTTTAGATTTCCTTCAGTTTAGTCACAGCCCATAGTAATACTAAGAGACATGCACTGGGATCTTTTATATTCCAGCCATATTCTTCCTCTGTTCTTTGTGTAGTTACACTCCAAGTTCCCTTAGGCAATCAGGAATGATCACTCCAGCCAATACAGTGACTCTCTTTGCCCATTGATTCAAAAGCATAAGGAACCCAAAGTGACTGTGTAGCAGTCATAAATTCCAGTTCAATGGACATATTTTTGCATTGACTTTTGGAAGCATTCTTCCCTTAAGACATCTAGAACAGCACAGCAAAAGACTGTGGGGACAAAATACAAACATTTTGATACTGGATAACTGGAGTAATAGTGAGTGGTTCCACTCCTAGTTCCACCTCTCAATTCCTGTAACTATTAATTATGAACACAGGAGTAACAGCACCAAACTTTGGACACTGACTTAGAACATATACAGGTTTCTAGAAAATGTTGCACAAGCCCTACAAGATATTTCCAGCTTACTGGAAGCATAATTGAATTTTCAAAAGGCCATTTAACCATTCATTCAATCCAGATGATACAGAGTGATAGAAAACATAGGAAAACCAGAGAATCCCATGAAGACAGACCCTCTCCTGCACTTCATTTGTATCATGTGAATACCTTGATCAGAAATACCATGATCGGTGATAGGGCATTTTATAGTCCATGGAGTTTTGGCAGAATGTGTGCAAGAGAGGAAAATTCATATCTAGCGTAAATGTCTATTCTAGTAAGAACAAAATTCTGCCCCATGAGAGAAATCCATTGTATTCAAACTACCACCAGTTATCAAGGTTGTCTCCTCAGACATGATGATATATGAGGGTTCAAGTTTTAGTCTTTGCTTCTGGCTAATGGGACACTAAGGAATGGCTGTTTCAAAGTTTGACTTGGTGGATGGATGGCCATGTTGCTGAACACATGCATAAGATAATTCATGCCATCTTGATTAATTTGTCCATGGGCCTATTAGACAATGAGAGATGTGGATGTAGAAAGAGGTTGGCTTGTCTTCATGGAAAGGATCATTCAATTCTTTTGATTATAAATATCTTCACCTACTGAGGTTATGCTCTGGTGAGCATTACATGAGAAAGATAGCTACATACTTTTCTGCCCATTCAGAAAGCTCAGCTCTTTCCTCATACCTGTCTCCCAGACTTCCTTGTCACTTACTTGCCAATCCTGTTCCTTCCAACCCCCTGACCAAACAGTTGGTAACCCTGTATCACTATTCACTGACTTGTCTGGTCATTTCTCCTTAAAGACAAATGAAAACCAAGTTCCCTGCTTGAGGTCTTGCCACCATGGGAGATCTCCTTTCACTGCTATCCTTCAGGGACATACAAGAAAGAAGCTGTAGAGATTTCAGACGTGCCTGCACATCGCGGACAAGCGCCAATAAAGCATGCCGAATTTTCTCTTCTTCAGTCAACTAATCAAAGAGAAATACCCAAAAGGCCATATTTGTGGGCTGGGAAAGGGCAGTAGTGAGGGCCATAAGCATTGGTCCAGGTCTTCATGTAAATTACTTTTGCCTTCAGTGCCTGATGAATCCATTCTTGTATATAACCCGTCTTTTTGATGATGGAGTGCTGCTGTGCACACACAATGTTTTAGCTCACTGAGTCAGACAACACCCTTTAATGATGGGGAGATCAGTTCTCATGGTAACTTGGTGGCCCAGAATCAAGTATTCAGTCTCTGCTTAAATCCGGTACAAGCCAAAGCTCTTGTTCAAAAAGGGAGTAGTTAACTAGAGAGGGTTGAGGGCCTTGCTCCAAAACTCCTAAAGTTCTTTGCTGAGATTCACTAATGGGGGACTGCAAATACCATAAACATTACTTACATCTATTATTTTTTCTGACAATATGCAAAAAAACACACGTTTCTACCTGGAATCTTCTTGAAAAAAATTATTATAATTGTGAAAAATGGAAAATAAACCAAATTGAGTCATTTTGGATAAATTGTTTTGTATCCATAGAACTATATTTTATAATGGTGAAACATTGGAAAGAGTATATAATTACAACAATGTTTTTAGCATTGGTGATACCTTAGTAAAATGTACCAAAGTTAAATCGAATCAAAATGAGTCATATCAATAATTCTTGGGATAAAATAGATTCACAGATACCCAATTTAAAACAATATTTGATATGCTCTATATCTCAGTATTCAAGAAAGGTTTTAGTTTAATGTTAATGCATTTGTAAAAATTACATATCATAAAAATCAGTATATTTGCAGGAAGACAGCATGGAAGCATATGCTTGAAAATGATAACATTTGTTATCACTTTGTAAAGTTATTTTCCTTACTCATTTGCATTGTGTGCTTCTGCATTTGCTCATATGATGACATGTCATAGCTATGCATAATTTATTCATTTTTGAGAAAATCGATAAAGAAGGAAATAGAGTTGAATAACCATTTAATTACCTTGCAAGTTAGAAATTAATTAAAAGGACGTGGCCCATGTTTTTAAAAATTATATCTTTACTGTTTTCCTACCTATTTTCACTGAACGCTTTCAATATTTTTACCTGTCTCTACAGGTCGAGTCCCCACTGTTTTCGTGTTATGCATGATTTTTCCCCAAAGTTAATTGCACAAAATAATTTTTGAACCTGGGTCACTATGGACACTTTTGTTTGTTCATTTGGTTGCAGGTTTGATAAATAATAGAAATACCAAGTTTGAACATGCAAAACTCTCCCTGATCAAATAGAGGTCAGAAACTTAACCTTTACACAGTAGCAGGAGATCCTTTTAAACCAATTTATGTGCTTGATTGATGATAGAAACTGTTACTGTTCATGTGGATTCCAACAGAAGTGACCATAACTGTTCCTGCATGTTTTCAACATAACATTCATTTTCAAATTTATAAATGTGAGGATTATTCTAGTTAAATAACTGATAGAGGGAGGCTGTGATTAACTGCCAGAAGTGTACGTATGTTGAATTCTTTTGTTTGGGTTATATCTTCTTTTGAAAGAGTAAGTGATATTTGTGTCTGGTAAGTAGATTTTTCTCAATTGTATAAACCTGAGATGTGTGTGATAATATGGCTATTAATGAAATGTCAGTTTTAGTTGGTGCATTACTCTTAGATAGTCTGTGTTTGTTGATATGATAATTTTTACCCAATCATGAGGAGGTCACAGGATAATAGTATAACTTGAGGAAATTAAATATCAATGTGGCCCTACCATGAAAAAAAAAAGCATACAATGGACGCTTTGGCTCATGTCACATCAACTCATTAGAAGTACAAATTTTAAAATATTTAAATTGTAATATAAAGAGGAATCAACCAGTATGAACATAATTTATTACTCAACACCTTCTCTGTAATATCAGAGTCATCATGGAAGAACACTGTTAATCTCTGGAAGAAAACATGACTTTTTAGAATTGAATACTACTCAAGTCATCAGTGCTGCAGAATTATATCAGAGAAAAACAGGCATCTCTATGTTTAAAAAAAGCAAATGCAGTGAAGGAAGTGGGCTGCAGAAATGGTTCTTTATGCATCCTTAGTTGGTCTGATGTAAATGTCAATTGTGAAGCTACCTTACAGGCTCTCAGACAAACCTTGAGCAAGTTCATACCCTTTGTGTACAATAGTGACTGAATTCCTGGGATTTAATTCTGATATTTGGATACATAACTAGAACCCACCCTCTCCCCACCTAAGCAGGGAGGGGATATTTTAAAGCAATGTGTTGATGTAGATTCAATCATTCACTCCATTAAGATGTGTTCAAGTCTTTTTCCACATTGCTGTTTTTGTAAACCCACACATAGATAGGAACTTTAAAGTTGTTATTATTTGTGGACTCATTTGTGAATAGGATTTTCAAAGGCCTAATTAGATGAGACCAAATAAATGAGGGTGGTCCCTATTCCTTATCACTGGTATCCTTATAAGGCAGAGGAAATTCCAACACAATAAATCAGAAGAAGCTAAAGAATGAAGTAATCTCCACGTGACACTGACAAAGATGCAAAGCAAGTAACCCCAAGGATTGTGGCAAGTCAGCAAAAGATGCTACAGAATCCAGATGACAGCATGGCATGTTGAAACTTAATTTTGGATTCTAGCATCCAAATCTGTGAGACTAAATTCCTGGTGTTTAAGCTAACCAATTGTGTGGTATTTGTCACTGCAACCCTAGCAGAAAAGGACAATAGTAAAACTTTCACATAATAATATGATTGGAGGATCCCAGAAAATTTCAGGAAGTCTTTCTTTTGGGAAGTGCTGATCTAATTTTCAAAAGTTTGCTTATCTCGTGTAGTATTTAGTATGTGTTCTTTGAGATGATATCTATCAAGAAGAATTTCATAAAAATTTAGACCTGCAAAGTCTCTGACTTTCTGTTTTAATATCTTACTAATAGCAGATCCAAGATGATGGAGTAGGGAATGACAAGCAGCACTTCTCCAGAAGCTGTGTGAAGGTAGGCAGGTTTGCCTGGTAGAAGAGAAGCCAAGAGACTGTGAGGACAATTGGAGAGGGCAGCTAGAGAGGGGGTCCCAATTGGCCAAGGAAAAGGGAAGCTGTAGGAGAAATAGCACTTAAGTCACACACAGATGGCTCAGAGAGACAGGGAATGCAGGAGGTGATTTGGCTGGAAGACCAGCACTCAGGCAGCTACAAGAGTAAGGAAAGCCCCCAGGCAACCAAAGCAGTGCCCCAGTACCCAAAAGGCTCTTAGAGTGGGAAAGTTGTAGGGCAAACAATTGTGGAGCCATCACCCAGCCAACTTAGGGGAAGAAAGGTGTAAGAGGTAAAGAAGATAGTGTTACCAGAGCAGTTGGGGGTGAGGAGAGCGATGGCCAGAGCTGAAGTGGCTTCAGAGAAAAGGGAGGAGGGCTCTGATCAAGCATGCTGTCTTACTCACCTGCCCTGCCAGAGAGAGGAATTGCGTTAGTGAGGGGATGAAAAGACAGGTGACTAACAGTCCTGGAGAGAGTGAAGCCAGGAAAGGCAACAAACACATCATCAGAAGGTCAATTAGCCTGTGAGTAAAGACGGTAGGGACAGACAGAAGAAGAGCCTTCAGAAGCCTAACCAGTGAAGTAGGTGTAGCTCAGGGGTGTAGCTTACTGGTTGAAAGTCTGACTTACATATATGAGTTCCTTGCACCTCATTTAAAAAAAAGAAGAAACAAAATGTCTAACCACCCTGAGGGATAGAGTGGCAGGGAGAGGCAGCACAGAGGCTGTAGGTGACAACCAGTCCTGAAGAGAAAGGATTCAGAGAGTGATCCAGTGAGTTTTCAGGCAACTACCGGCTCCTTAAGGAGGGGGGCTGGAAAACAAGCAGTATTGTGACAGTGAACTTATAGACTGAGGTTTTTTTTTCAGTTTTATGTTGTTGTTGTTAATTTATATTTTATACTTTTTTTTATGTTTTATTATTTACTCTTTATTCTTTATTTTTTTCTTGACACCTGGTTACCTTACGGGCTACCAGGTAATTGATTGTTGAGCACTGGCAGCCTGAGACAATTGTTAGTGGCCTGAGAGGGAAGCCTCTTTTTTCTGTTTTTTTTTTTTTCCTTTGCTTTTTTTATTTTATTTTCCTTCTTTTCTCTCTTTTTTCCTCCTTAGTTTCTTTATTTTCTTTCTTTCTTTTTTCCCCTTCTGTTGCTTTTCTTTGATTCTACCTTCTCTTGTTTGTTCTTCATTTTCTTTCATTTCTTTTCATCTTTTTAGTCTTTTATCTTATTTTCCTGTTTCTTTTTTTTTACTCCATCTTATTTATTTCTATTTCTTTGCATTTTTTATAATTTTCCCTCTTACTACTTGTTTCTTTCCTCCTTATTTTATTATTCCTTTCTACCTCTTTTTTATTATTCTTTTTCTTTTCTTCTTTCTTTCCTTTTCTATGATCTTAATATTTATGGGTGGGGGAAACATGAACAAATGAAACAATATAGAATTAGTAGAACCAAGTGACAAAGATGATGCTTAAGACAAAACAAAATGAAATAACATCCCTAGAGTAGAAAGAAAAGCTCAGCAAATGAATAAGCCCACCAGATAAACAATGCCTAGACTCCAGCAAAGAATTACAAGCTATACAAAGAAACAGGAAGACAGGGCTTGGTGTAATAAACAAACTAAAAACCAGGAGGAGAAACAAAACATGGAACTACTAATCAAGGATGTCCAACAAATGTCGTGAATCAACTTATTGAAGTAAAGGAGGAGATAAAGGATATTAAGGAAACACTGGGGGACATACAGAAGAAATAGTAAGCATATCCAAAAAGATAACAGATCTGATGGTGATGGAAGGCACTACACAAGAAATTAAATATAATCTGGAAGTACAGAAGAACAGATCTGAACAGGCAGAGGAAAGAATTAGAGACAACAAAGATAGAACATGTGAAATTGCTCACATAGTAGAACAGATAGATAAAAAGATATAAAAAAAAATCATAAGGGATTCAGGGCATTGAATGACAACACAAAATGCACAAACATACACATTATGGACATTGCAGATGAAGAAGAGAAGGGAAAGGGGACAGAAGGAGTGTTGGAGGAAATAATGGCTTAAAATTTCCCAACTCTTTTGAGGGACATGGATGTACATGGCCAGGAATTGCAGTGAACTCATATCAATATCAATACTAACATGCCTCCCCTGAGACATATACTTATCAACTTGTCAAATGCTCAAGACAAAGAGAAAATTATGAATGCAGCAAGAGGAAAGAGATCCATCACATGTAATGCAAGCCTGATTAGATTAAGTGTTGACTCATCTGAAACCATGGAAACAAGAAGTCAGTGGTATGATACAGTTAAGGTGCCAAAAGAAAAATTTGCCAGCCAAGAATTCTGTATCTTGAGGGAAAGTTCAAAACATTCACAGGTAAATGGAAATTTAGATAATTTATTAAGAGACCTGCCTTCAAGAAATACTAAAGGGAGTTCTGCAGGTTGAATGGGAAAAAAAACAGAGAGAGAGAGGGTTGGAGGACAGCGTAGAAAGGAAGATTATTATTAAGAATAATTAAATGGATAAAAAGAGAAATAAAAGCAAAGTATGACATATATCAACCTAAAGAAAAATAGATAATGTAAGTAATTCCTTGAGAGTAATAACACTGAATGTTAACTCTCCAATCAAAAGACAAAGATTGACAAAATAGATAAGGAAATATGACCTATCTGTATGCTGTCCACAAGAAACTCACATTTGATCCAGGGACTCAAGGAGGTTGCAAGTAAGGAAAATGATTTTTCTTGCAAAAAATAACCAAAAAATTGCCAGAGTAGCAATACTAATATTGGACAAAATAAACTTTAAATGCAAAACTATTGAAAGAGTCAAAGAATGACAGTACATAGTAATAAAAGGGTAATCTATCTAAAAGAAAGAACAATCATAAATATTTATGCACCTAACCAGGGTACCCCATAATATATGAGGCAAACAATGGAAAAACTAAAGGGAGAAATAAATGCTTTTACAATTATAGTGGGGGACTTTAATACACCATTATCACCATTAGACAGAATATTTTAACAGAGGATTAATAAAGTAGCAGAAACCTTGAATAATATGTTAGAGGATCTAGACCTAATAGACATACACAGGACATTACACCCAAATACAGCAGCATATAAATTCTTTCCTGTGTACATGGATCATTCACCAGGATAGACTAGATGCTATGTCACAAAAGAAATCTCAATTAATTTAGAAAGATTAAAATTATACAAAGTAATTTTTCAGACCACAACTGAATGAAGCTGGAAATTAATAAGGGACAGAGAACCAGAATAATCACAAAGATATGGAATTAAACAACAGACTCTTAAATAATCAGTTGGTCATGGTAGAATTTTCAAAAGATATCAGTAACTACCACCAAACAAATGAAAATGAGAACACAACATGTCAAAACTTATGTGATGCAGCTAAATCAATGCTGAAAGGGAAATTTATAGCCATATAAGCCATATAAGCTTATATTGAAAAAGAAGAAAGAACTAAAATCAAAGACCTTACTGCACACTCTGGAGGAAGTAGAAAAAGAACAACAATCTAATCCCAAAGGTGAAAGAGAGAAGGAAATAACAAAGATTACAGCTGAAATAAATGAAATTTAAAATAAAAAACACACTAGAAAGTTTTTAACAAAAACAAAAGCAATTTCTTTGAGAAGCTTAATAAAATTGACAAAGCTTAGCTAGACTAATTTTAAAAAAAAGAGAAAATGCAAATGCATAAAATAAAAAACAAGAAGGGATATCACCACTTACCCCACATTAATAATGAGTATCATAAAAGTATCCTTTGAAAAATTGTATGCCAACAAGATGGATAACTTAGATGAAATGGACAAAGTTCTAGAAGCATACACACAACCTACATTGACAAAAGAACAAATCGATGAACTCAACAGGCCAATCACAAAGAAACTGAATTAATCATCAAAAACCTCCAACCAAGAAAAGCCCAAAACCAAATGCTTACACGAATTCATCTTACCAAGCATTCTGAAAAGAACTAACACCAACCCGGCTTAATTGCTTCCAAAAAAATAAGAGTGTTGGGACCTTTACCTAACTCATTCTATGACGCCACTATCACCCTAATACTGAAGCCACATAAAGATGCCACAAGAAAAGAAAACTACAGACCAATCTCTGTAATGAACTTAGATGCTAAAATCCTCAACAAAATACTTACTAATTGTATACAAGACATCAAATGAATTATACACCATGATCAAGTGGGTTTCATATTTGGCATGTAAGAATGTTTCAAAATAAGAAAATCAATCAATGCAGTATACCACAGTAACAGATCAAAAGAAAAAAATCTCATGATCATTTCAATTGATGCATAAAATATTTGACAACAGGGAGTATCCATTCTTCATAAAAATATTTCAAAAGGTGGGAACAGAAGGAAACTTCTTCAACATGATAAGTATAGTCATAATGGGCATTCTTTTCTTTTTTAATATCATGTTAGAAGCACTAGCTCAAGCACTTAGGCAAGGCAATGAAATAAACAGCATCCAAATTGAAAAGGAAGAAGTAAAAATTTCACTATTTGCAGGTGACATGATTCTATAAATTTAGAGAGTCCCCCCAAAACTGCAAAGCTACAGTGGTCAAAATTGTGTGGTATTGCCACAAATATAGAAATAATGACCAATGGAACTGAATGGAGTGTTCTTACATATTTTGCGTATATGGTCAACTGATATTCAACGAGGCCACCAAGCCTACTATACAAGGACAGAGTATCCTCTTCAACAAATGATGCTGGAAGAACTCGATCCACATATACAAAACATGATAGAGGATCACCATCATACACCCTTTACAAAAATTAAGTCAAGGTAGAACAGACCTAAATATAAGAACCAAGAACATAAAACTCGTTGAAAATAATGTAGGAAAGCATCTATGAGATCTTGTAGTAGGAAATGGTTTCATGAACGTTACACACAAAGCATGAGCAATGAAAGAAAAAAATAGACAAATGGGACATCCTCAAAATTAAAAACTTTTGCACTTCAAAAGAATTTTTTCAAGAAATTGAAAAGACAACCTATTCAATGGGAGAAAATATTTGAGAACCACTTATCTGATAAGGGTCTAATATGCAGCATATCAAAAGAAATCATACATCTTGAAAATAAAAAGGCAATGTTCCAAAATGTCATCTTCAGTTGTAACAAATGTACCACACTAATTAATGTGAGAGGGCTAGGGAGCGGGGCATATTGAAATCACATATATGTTTTACGTAAAATTTATGTAATTAAAGTTTATTTAAAAAAATTAAAAATGTCCTTCTTTTTCCAGAAGTTAGAGGGAAGACCTTTAGCATTTCACCATTGAGGATGTTAGCTGTGGGTTTTTCACGTATACCCTTTATCATGTAAAAAGATTCATCCATGTTATCCCATGTGTTAAAGCTACATTCCTTCATACAGCTGGGTAATATTCCATTGAATGTATATACCACAGTAAAGGCAGGGCAGACAGCTCAGGAGTTTGGCACCCTGTCAGTGGACCCTACTCTGGAATTTATGCTCTCCAGTGTGACAGAGTTGGACTCAGCTGTGTTTTCCCTACACACGGCTCCTCTGCCCCTTGTATTTGAAACTATAGTTAGAACTAGAGTTGATAAGTATATGAACAAATGACTTAAATCTTTGAGCATTCCATGAGCCAGTGAGGCTCTGAATATCAACAGAGATGTGACACCTACTCTCTAGCTCATTGGACTCACCCAGGACAAATAACAAGAAGATGATGATGGACTGCAACCATCTCAAGGAACAGAGAGAGTCTGCAACTGCAAGCAAGATAGTCTCATCCATCTGCCCCATGGGACCTAAGCCCCTCTCAATTAGAGGTAGAGTGGGCATCACCATCAAAGTGTTGTTAGGAACGGGGAATGAACGATGGGCTAGAGTAGACTTCCTGGTATTCTACTATAGACTTAATGGAAGAAATTTTATCATTGATGTGTCAGCAGTGGGCACAGGAGGTTCTGAGGGCAGGGATAGGGAAAAACAGGTGTAATATGGGGGCATTTTTGAGACTTGGGATTTGTCCTGAATGACAGTGCAATGACAGATACAGGCCATTTTATATAGCTTGTCATAACTTACAAAATTGTGGAGGAGAGAGTGTAAACTACAGTGTAAACTATAATCCACACTTAGTGGCAATGTTCCAAAATGTCATCTTCAGTTGTAACAAATGTACCACACTAATTAATGTGAGAGGGCTAGGGAGCAGGGCATATTGAAATCACATATATGTTTTACGTAAAATTTATGTAATTAAAGTTTCTTTAAAAAAATTAAAAATATATTTTAAAAAAGAAATAAATTAATAAAGTGGAGGAAGGGTGTAGTGTAATCACATGAGCCTGAACTGCAGAGAAGTGAGGAAGATGTTGTCAGAGAGATAGGAAGTATGAGAAGGACTCCAGACTCCACTTGAAGGTGAAGGGAGATGATGAAAGCATGATAAAGAAACACATTTTGCCAACATCCTGAATGATTTCTTTTGATCTATTTTTCTATTTATTTTTATAATTTTACAGTAGATGACATTTTAATTGCTAAAAAAAAGCCATTGATTATGCACTTTGGATAGATAATATATATGTGAACATATCTCAATAAAACTGTTTAATAAACAAATACATAATAGTTTAAGAATAAATGAATTAACAGCTACATACAGCAGGAGAAACAGAGATAGAGAGGTGAGGAATTTTCATACTTGTCTGTTTCTTTGTTTATTATTATTGAAATAATGATATTGCTTTAATAATGATTGAAGAGATGGATGCACAACTGTGTGATTATAACAAATACCATTGATTGTATATTTTGGATAAATTTTATGTTTTATTAATATGTATCAATGAAATCGATTTGTTTATTTAAAAAAAAAACAGAGAACTAGAAATGTTGGAGAGGATGTGGAACACTTATCCACTGTGGGTGGGAATGTAGAATGGTTCAGCTATTGTGAGGTAGAGTTTGGCAGTTCATCAGGAATCTAAATATAGAACTTCCATAAGATCCAGAAATCCCACTGCTGGTTATATACTCAAAAGAATTGAAAGCAGGAGCACAAACAGATATATGCACACCGATGTTCCTAGCAGCATTATTTACTAATGCCAAAAGTTGGAAGCAGCCCAAATGTCCATCATCAGATGAATGGATATGTAAACTCGTGTATATTCATACAATGGAATATTGCTAGGCTTTAAGAAGGAATGCAGTATTAGCACAAACTTTATCTTGAGTGAGGTAAGCCAGAAACTGATGGAAAAATATTACATGACTTCACTGTTATGAATTAAGCAAATTGAGCAGACTCACAGAGCTAGGGTGTGAAAGATAGGGTTTCAGGAGACAGTAAGGAAGTAGAGGGTGATGAGCCAATGCACAAATGGGCAAAACCTACAATAAGGTAGAAAGGTATAATTGTGCAGTGGATGAGCATGACAGCGGTGCAGTGATATGATTGGGTTTGGCTGTGCAGGTCTGTGAGGAGGAGTAGGTTGGGGGATTGGGTTGGACTATCCATGGAACTGGGTGGAAGGTTAAGGGAATTGGTAGGGAACTCTGTGGTTAAAATTACAATGTTAGGATGTTCTTTTCGCAAATATGGCAGGGGATGATTACTGATTAAGGGTGTTGGATGTGGGTGTGGGGTACATGAGACAGGGTGTGCCTGGGGCAGGCTTCTATGGAATATGTAAGTGTCCATTTTGTCAAAGAGTGTTATATTATCAGCTGGAGAAAAACACAGCAATCAAAAATTAATCAAATTCCCATCATGGCGAGTCCTGCTATGTTCTCAATTAGAGGGACAAGAATCCCTCAAGAACATAGGAAGTACTTAATAAAACAAAACAGACCAATATGTTAAGTTCTCAATATTATTGCAAGTAAATATGAATCTCATATTGCAATAATTGAAACTTAGTGGTTAACATAGGTTTTGAGGGGGGGGCCAGGTGGGAGAATAGAATAGTTGAACATAGGGCATTTTTAGGGCATTAAAATTGTTCAGCATGATCTTGCAATAATGAATACAATACCACTTCAATTTCGTCAAAATTGATAAGTGTGTAAAATCTAAAATTAAACCATAATGTAAACCATTTACCATGGTTAGTAACAATACTCCAATATTTATAAATCAATTTTAACAAATATGACATCTGCATGCAAAATGTTACTAATAATGGAGAGGGGAATAGTGGAAGGCATTGGGAATTTGGGAGTCACCTATATTCTCTTTGACTTTTGTGTATCCAAAAGCTTCTTTGAAGATAAAATAATAAAAATTTACACAATTGGGAAATATATGGAAGAAAAAAAATCACTGTACATATAAGACAACAGAAATTACAGTGATGAAAGACAAAATGTCCAATTTTTTTATTATTAAAATTTTTAAAAATGTTTTTGTGTTTTATTGGTGATTTTTAAAATTATCATTTCATTATGTTATTAATTTTATTTGAATATTTTGTTGGCTTCATTTTTGGAGAGGTATTGGAGCACAAAAGTGTCACAGCAATGGCAGGGGAGAATCTTGATATGGTGTGTCAGTGATGGGGGAGATGGATGAGAATTGGTTAACCTGGGGCATGTCTGTAAGGCATGTAAATTAGTTCAAGTGTTCATTGTACATTGTCTCAGTGGGTGGAGAGCTACACGATAACCAAAAAATACTGAGTTCCCATCCTGGGGAGTTCTGCTACATTCTCTAAGAGGACAGCAAGAATCCCCTGAGTGCAAGGGCAGTGTCTAGTGAAGTAAGGCAGACCATTAGGCCAGGCCCTTGATATTGATGATTGTACTTAAGAACCTTTTCTTGTGAAATTGAAACATAGCCTAATATTATATACTGCCAATGAATTACCTCCTGAAAGCTTCCTCATTGCTCAAATAAGGCTCTCTCTAAGCCAAACTCAGCATATAAATGCACTACCTTCTCCCTGGCATGGGACATGACTCCTGGGGTTGAATCCCCCTGGCACCAAGGGATTTTTACCAAACACAAACTAGCAATGCATCTGGAAAAAGACCTTGACCAAAAGGGGGAAATAGTAAATACAAATGAGTTTTCATGGCTAAGTGATTTCCAAGTGAGTCAGTAGGTCATTCCAGAGGTTCTGCTTATGCAAGTCTCAGCAGTATCTCATTGACTGCCACAGTAAACAGTGCCTTAAATAGCGGGGCTCTTGAGGGCTCTAGAGACATCCAGAAGGTATAAGCAAGGCAGAGAGCTCAGGAATTTAGTATCCTGTCAGCAGGGCTTACTTTCGAATTTTTTTTTTT
>JAQZBX010015482.1:0-37478 GCA_029593785.1 Cabassous unicinctus | reverse complement strand
TAAATCCTACAATATAACGAGCAGTCTCATATAATTGTATTAACTTTTCCTTCTGCCTATCTTATTAAAAGTGTTCAATTGTAATAAAAATTCATAACATATGATAAAGAAATATATTCTTATGTTAAGGGATTTTAATTGCCCAAATGTCTTAGTAAACTTGAAAGTTTTAAGAAATGAGCAATGTTTTAAATAATAAAGTTATCCTCCTGACCTGTATCTGATGCTGATGTATCATCATCCCCTGTCTCCATGGGCACAGTCCCGACTGAATACAGCATTACCTCTCTTTTTTTTTTTGCCAAATACTCAGAAAATTTATCAATTACATTGAATGTAGTTTACAAAGGACACTTTTTTTCACTTACTGGCATAGTATCCATTTTTAAAAGTCACGCTCTAATCTGTAAAAACATCTCTTTGTCCTTATTATTTAGAATATCACTTCTACCAGTGGATAGAGTTTCTGACATCCCAGCCTTCAGAATAATTTATTTTCTTTTCTCTGATGGACTAAGAATATATTTGGGGGTTTCTAATAGCACTAAGCCCATTATCAGATAGTCTGTCAACCTTGCTGAGGATGGCACTCCCGGGAGCTCTATGCATTCTCAGACATGCCAGTAAATGTGAAGATATAAACGTATTCATCAAAAATATCACTTTTGATATTACAGTCTTAATGTTTTCTATGTGTAAACAACCAAAAGATTCTCTGATTTAGTAAGAGAAGATAAGTATAATGATGTTTTCTTTTGATTATAATTCTCTTTGTAAGATTTGGTCATGTTTTCTTCCTGAGAAAAAAATGGATTTCAGGAATAATTTATATATTTTATCATGTATTCAACATATATTTATGTGATATCATTTTTTAGAGAGAATTTATCTTGCGCAGAGAGCATAGCCGGGAAGGATTTTATGCATAAAATACACTGACAAATCCCCAAATAACTCAATATAATAAATATTCATGGAAATTTTTGCTACACATACAACTCCAAATAAGCTGGGTACAAGGGAGAAAGTTTTTCTATACACTGGTGTTAGAAATTCTCCAGTCTTCAGATGGATAATGATTGTATAATGGAAATATGGAAGTCCCTGCCTGCATAACTAATGGTTGACGCCTGGGAAATAACGGTGTAACAGCTTACCACCAATTTATGAACCAAAGGTTCTTGACTTCTGCATTACCTATGTTAATATTAGGCAAAATTCTATTAGTGGAGAAAAAATAACTCATTTTACTAGAAATCCACAGAGAAAGAAGGGAGTTACCACTTATTTCAGAAGTAAAGGTAATGCAGATATTCAGAAAAACATGTATATATTCTGAGAAAAGGTGAGGTAGGTAGGGGAGTCAGCAGCAAGTTCAGGTGGGTGAAGAGGTTTAAAAACTCTTGTGCTAAAAATCAATGAACAAACAAAAATCTTATGAAACTCAAACCTCAATTACTCCTCTAGAGTGTGTATAATAAGCAAAAGCTATCTTTTATTTATTGACACTGTTGAAAAAGATAAAATTTGTCAGGAAAAACATGAAATCTATTATGAGATTTTGCAATTTAATTTTCAAGTAGGACAGAATTCTAGAGAGCCAAAGGACATATTGCCACCTGGAAACATATATATGTCCTCAGCAACCTATTTAGGTGAAAGGGAAAAGTAAGCAGGAATGGAAGTTAATCATAGATTTTAAAAATGTAGTAGGCAATAAAAAACTGAATGTGTTGACTTCTAGAATAAATAATCTATAAGAAAATGTCTCTAAATATATCATACAGATGGGCGAGAAGACGAAGTCAGTGATGAGAAACCATACAATAACAACATTCATTCTACTGGGACTGACAGATAGGGCTCAGTTACAGGTTCTGCTTTTTATATTTCTACTTCTCACCTACATGCTGAGTGTAACTGGGAACCTGACCATCGTCACACTCTCTTTTGTGGATTCCCATCTGAAAACATCCATGTACTATTTCTTACAAAATTTCTCCTTCTTTGAGGTCTCCTTCACATCTGCATGTATTCTTAGGTACTCGTATAGCATAGCTACAAGTAACAGAGTCATTACCTACAGTGCTTGTGTAGTCCAAGTGTTTTTTACCGACCTCTTTGCAGTAACTGAATTTTATCTGCTTGCTGCCATGTCCTTTGACCACTATGTGTCCATCTGTAAACCCCTACACTACGTGGCCATAATGAGCAGCAGAGTATGCAGGATTCTCATCCTCTGTTCTTGGATGGCCAGTTTGTGTTTATTAATCCTACCACTTAGCCTGAGCTTAATAAAATTTTTTTGACTCTAACATCATTGACCATTTTGGCTGTGATGCTTTTCCCTTGGTGAAAATCTCATGCTCAGACACATGGTCCATACAACAGACGGTTATAATCTGTGCTGTGTTGACCATGAATATGACTCTTACTTGTGTAGTTCTGTCATATGTTTACATCCTCAAGACAATTTTTAGATTCCCCTCCATCCAGCAAAGGAAGAACGCCTTTTTGACCTGTTTTTCCCACATGATTGTGGTTTCCATCTATATGAATCCTTCAGCAAAGGAAGAAGAGGTTATAAATAAAGCTGTTTCACTGCTCATTCCTTCTATTTCACCTATGTTGAAGCCCTTTATTTATACCCTGGGGAACAATGAAGTTAAGGGAACCTTCAAGGACATAATTAAAAGAGTAGCATTCATCTCCACCAAGTAAAATAAATTGCTTATAAAGAAACATTTGAAAAGTAAAGAGAAATGGCCTGGAAATTTCATCTTTATATTAATTAATTTTATTGTTTTTTTAAATATTCTAGAATTCAGTTTCATTAATTTTCTCAACATGTCTTGAAAATAGTTTGTATTGATCATGCTCAAGTCTATCTATATAGTCATTTTTCAAACTAAACCCTATAGTATTTTTCATGTCATTGAAAGAACATGTAAAATTTTTTCTGAAAACTCATTTTAGATAGAAATCAACTTCATAATATTATATTATAAGATATAATAGGAATTATTTCTCTAATTCAGTATATGGTGTGGTAAAATTTTTTGTAGCTCTACAAAAATGTACTTAATGATATCAAAATACTTGTAATATGAGTAATTTTATGGAAAGGTATATAAAGGATGAATAATAGCATAATATAAAAATATAAACAACAGTTTAGAGAGCGTATAATAGCATTTATAATATTGAGAAAATAGAGGATTAAGGTAACCTCATAATAACACTATAAGAAATACATAACTGCTGGATAAAATTTAATAAAGATTCTTTTGAATCTATAGTTGAAAGCATTACAAAGTTGTAAATAAGTGGTCAGAAATAAAGATGCAACCTAAAATAGAGTAATGAGCTTTAAAATGACTTGTGGGTCTCAAGAGAGCTTACCTGGCTGATGGGAGCAGGGTTTTGCATTATGGACCCCAGGGGACTTAGGTGCCAAGTCTCAAGCTTAATAGTGACAGCACTAAGAATGACCACATACAAATGTTATAACTGCCTGATCATTGCAAACCTAATTACATTTTCATTAGGAAATCATACACATTCCGTAAAGTACATTTTTCTGAAAGTTTTCTTCAATATACTAGGAATGTTTGAGGCCCTTTGCCTACATATAACACAAATACAGCGTTACAGTCCAAATTCTCTCATAGTTATCTAAATAATTCAAAATAAAGATTTATAAATCCACACAAATATAAACCCTTAAAAATTAAGATATTTAAAATTTATATCCAATTATCTAATTACAGGCCTGAAAGGATTGAAATTGCTAGCGTATACTTATACTGTCCCCTGGTCATTGGTATTCTAAATTCAGACTCTATGTGTTTGTATATTGTAATTGTTTCAAATAAGTGAAATCATATAATATTTGTCCTTTTGTGTCTGGCTTACTTCATCCACCACAATGTCTTTGGGTTTCTTCCATGTTGTTGCATGTATCAGGACTTCATTTCTTTTTAAGGCTGAATAATATTCTTTTGTATGTATTACACATTTTATTTATCCATTCATCTGTTGATGGACACTTGGATTGCTTCCATTTTTGGCAATTGTGAATGATGTCGCTATGAATATTGGCTTGTGTGTATCTGTCTGTGTCTTGCTTTCAATACTTTGGGAGTATGTGCCTAGTATTTGGATTGCCAGTTTCAAATGGTAGTTTTATAATGAGCTTTCTGAGGAACGGCCACACTGTTTGCCATAGCAGCTGCCTTGTTTACCATTGCTACCAGCCATGAAAGAGTGTTCCTATTTCTCCACATCCTCTTCCACACTTATTTTAATTTTCTAAAGTTGCCATTCTAGTGAGTGTGTATTGGTATCTCATTGTGGTTTTGATTGGATTTCTCAGAGATCTAATGATATTGAGCACCCTTTCATGTGCTTTATGGCCATTTGTATATTTTCTTTGGAGAGATATCTGTTCAAGTCTTTTGCCCATTTATTTGAGTTCTTTGACTATTTGTTAAAGTGAAGGATTTCTTTATATATTCTATGTATTAAACCTTTTTCAAATATGTGGTTTCCAAATATTTTCTTCCATTCTGTACGTTGTTTTATTTTCACAATAAAATACTTTGAGGTTCAAAAGCTTTTAATTTTGATGAAATCCCACTTATCTATGCTTTCTTTTTTCTCTTTTGCTTTGAGTGTAAATTCTATGAAAACATTATCTAACACAAGAGTCTGAAGATCCTTCCTTATATTTTCTTATAGGAGTTAGATAGTTCTAGCTCTCATATTAAGTTTCTTTTTTAAAAAATCTATTTTGATTTGATTGGGGTATTCAGTATGAGGTAAGGGTCATCCTTTGTGTGAAAATTTAGAGTCAGTTTTCTCAGCACCATTTTTTCAAGAGATTTTTCTTCACAATTGTGGTATTTTTGCCACCTTTTCAAAAATCAGTTGGCTATAAATGTCAGAGTTGATTTCTGAGCTCTTAATTCTATTCCATAGATGTATATGTCTGTCCTTGTGCCAATGCAGTCTTGTTTTAATTACTGTGGCTTTTTATAAGTTTTAATATTGGGACTTTATTTCAAGATGACTTTACCTTTTAGGATCCCTTACTCTTCCATGTAAATTTTATGATTTGCTTTTCTGCTACTGCAAAGAAAGTAGTTGGAATTTTTTTTGGGAATGCATTGAATCTATAAATGCCTTTGGGAAGGATTGACTTCTTGATGTTTAGTGTTACAATCCTTGAATTTAGAATGTCCTTCCATTTAGATCACCTATTATTTCTTTTAGCAACGATATATAGTTTTCTGTGTTTATGTAATTTACATCCTTAGATTTATTCCTCTATGTTTGATTCTTTTGGTTGCTATTGTGAATGGGATTTTTTATTGATTTCATACTCTGATTTTGCATTGCTTCTCTGCAGAAACACTACTGATTTTGGGGTGTTGATTTTTACCTCACCACTTTGCTGATTTACTTTATTAGCTCTAATAACTTTGCTGTGGATCTTTCAGAATTTTATACATATAGGATTATATCACCTGCAAATCTTGCCAAGAGGTTGGTTGTTGAGAGTGGAAGTTTGAGGTTTGCTGATGAAACAGTCATGCTCGAAAAACTAAAAGTTAGCCAAGGCTTTGTTACGTACTTGGCACTCTTCTGTGATGAAGGAGAGGTGAAATTTGTCCTGGATTCTGCTTTTCTGGAAGGTGAACATGAAAAGGTGCATTTTCATCCAATGACCAATGCTTCAACCATGGTATTGAGCTCTGAAGGCTTTCTCATATTTGTGAAGAAAACAAACATGATAATATAATTTACAAAATGCATTAAAAGTGATCAGAAAATTAAAAATATATCCTTTCACATTTGGATACCTGTTATTACTTTTTCTCATCTAATTACTCTGGCAACAACTTCCACTGCAATGTTGAATAACATTGGTCACAATGGTCATCCTGTTTTTATTCCAAATCTTAGAAAGCTTTCAGTCTTTCACCATTAAGTAGGGTGTTATCTCTGGGCTTTTCTTATCTGGCTTTCATCATGTTGAGGAAGTTTCCTATTATACCTAATGTTCCAAAAGGGTTTTTTGTTTGTTTGTTTGTTTTTGTTTTTTATCATGAAAAGGTAGGTTATTTTGTCAAATATAGAGGTATAAATTGCTCTCTCAGCATTGCCTTCATTGCATCCAATAAGTTTTTTTTTTAATTTTGTATTTCTATTTTTATTTATGGCAAGATATTTTCTAGTTTTACTTTTGATTTCCATTCTAATCGATTCATTTTTTTTTTATGATCTAGATTGCTATAACAAATACCATGCAATGGGTTGGCTGAAACAACAATTTATTAGTTCATGGTTTTAGACTCCAGAAGTTTCAAATCAAGGTGTTGACAACCACACTTCCTCCACAAACCTTGTAGTATTCTAGTGCTGGTTTGTCATAATCCTTTGGATTAAATGGCATGCATCTCTGCCTCTTGTCACATACAGTGTCCTATATCACCACCTTGCATTTGGTCTTCTATATTACTTTGACTTCTGGCTCACACTGCTACCTGTGTAATCTCTAATTTCTTTATTTGTATAAGGCCTTCTGGAATAGTTGTATGGGTCTCTTGATTCAGGTTTAGCCATACTTAAATATGATCCTACAAGTTCCTAGTCACAAGACAGTCTACACATTAAGTGATAATAGATCTTTAAAATTTCTTACTTACTGACAAGTTCACACCCACCCACAGAAAGTCAGATTAAAATTATGAACATGTCTTCTGAGAGGGAACATAACTCAATATACAACATGTTAGATACAAAGCCTAACTAATATATACACAATTATGCTTTCCAGAGATTTACATAAATTCAGAGAGAAAAAGAGTGAGAGACAGAGAGAGATAGAAAGAATAGATATAGAGTTGAGAGATAGATAGATAAATAGATGATAGGAGATAGATAGATCATAGATAGGTAGATAGATAGATGGATGGATGATAGAAAGAAAGAAAGACTGACACACAAAGTCAGATAATGGTACAGGTTATAATAAAGATTTGGCTTATGTGATTGTGGGGGACATCAATTTCAAATTCATAGGGCAGGAAAGAGGTTCAAAATTCCACTGAAAAAGCTGTTGATTTCTTGAGACTGAATTCCTTATGCTGAAAACGCATGGAAAAAAAAAGGATATAAACTTGAGGAAAAATTCTTTCTGACATAGGAACCCTCAATTCTTTGAATGAAGTCCTCCAAATGATGGAGGCCATCCTGCATTATGAAGTACAATATTCTTTATTAAAGGTCAACTGGTTGCAGATGCTAATTCCATCTATGAAATGTATCTAGAGTAACAACTAGGCCTTTGTTTACCAATAAATGGATACCATAATCCAGGCAAGTTGACACCTAAAGTTAGCCACCAGAGTCTACTGGTCAACTCATCACTCAAACACATCTCATTAAACCATCCCTAATCTCCAAATAATGACTAAAACAAAGGCATACTTCTACTGATCTGATATAAGTAACCTGAATACAAATTAATGCACATGAACCCTTTCCACAGAAGAGGATGTAAAGTTAATAAAATTTATACTATATGAAAAGAGATGGGATAGGGAAGAAAACATTCCTTTTGGAGATTTGTGGAAGTGTGTGTATATACATAAACAAATATGCATACATGCACACACTAAAATATTTACAACAAAATATTAAAGAAACCTCATTACAGTTGTAGTCCTCTTTTCTGCAAGTACTTATAACTTGTATTTATATTTATATTTTCCACTACTCATTCCATATTCTCTTTGTCCTCAAAAAACACTCAGCTGGTCCTTATTTTTTTTACTAGTGGAGTGAACCAAACCTTCATTCTTGAAAGGTCTCAGCCATTAGCAGAACTGCCTGGATTGGGTTGTTTCAGATTTCCTTCAGTTTAGTCACAGGCCATAGTAATATCAAGAGACATGCACTGGGATCTCTTGATTTCCAGCCATATTCATCCTATGTCCTTTGTGTAGTAACACTCCAAGTTCCCCTAGGCAATCAACAATGATCACTCCAGCCAATACAGTGACTATCTTTGTCCATTGATTTAAAAGCATAAGGAACCTAAAGTGACTGGGTAGCAGTCATAAATTCCAGCTCAATGGACATATTTTTGTGTTGATTTTTGGAAGCATTCTTCCCTTAGGAAATCTAGAACAGCATAGCAGAAGACTGTGGGGACTGAATACAAACATTTTGATACTGTATAACTGGAGTAATAGTGAGTGGTTCCACTCCTAATCAATTCCTGTAACTATTAATTATGAACACAGGAGTAACAACACCAAATGTTGGACACTGAGTTAGAACATATATAGCTTTCTGGAAAATGTTGCATAAGCCCTATAAGATATTTCCACTTTATGGCACCATAATTGATTTTTCCAAGAGCCATTCCACCATTCATTCAATTCAGATGCTACAGAGTGATGGAGAACATAGTAAACCCAGAGAATCCCAAGAAGATGGACCCTTTGCTTCACTTCATTTGTATGAAGTGAATAACTTGATCAGAAATACCATAATTATTGATAACTCATTTTATAATCCATGGTTGGTAGTTTTGGCAGAATGTGTACAAAAGAGGCAAATTCATATCTAGTGTAAATGTCTATTCTAGTAAGAAAAAAATTCTGCTCCATTCACCATGAGAGAAATCCATTTTATTCAAACTGCCAACAGTTACCAGGGTTGTCACCTCGGGCAATGATACTATATGAGGGTTCGAGGTTTAGTCTTTGCTACCAGCATAAGTGGCACTAAGCAATGGCTGTTTCCAAGTTTGCAATGGTGGGTGGATGGCCATGTTGCTGAATCCATGCATAACCTAAACCCTGTCACCTTGATTAATTTGTCCATGGGCCTATTGGACAATGACAGGTATAGATGTAGAAGAGACTGGCTTGTCTCCACAGAAAGGGTCATTCTCTTCTGTTGATTATAAATATCCTCACCTACTGTAGTCATGCTCTGGTGAGCATTACATAGGAGATATAGCTACATACTATTCTGCCCATTCAGAAAGTTCAGGTCTTTCCATATACCTGTCTCCCAGACTTCCTTGTCATTCACTTTCCAATAATGTTCTTTCCAACTCCGCGACCATCCAGCCAAATAGTTGGTAACCCTTTATCACTATTCAATGACTTGTTTGGTCATTTATCCTTAAAGAAAAATGAAAAGCAGGTGCCCTGCTTGAGGTCCTGCGACCAGGGGAGATTTCCTTTCACTGATGCCCTTCAGGGACATACAAGAAAGGAGCTGTAGATATTTCAGGTAGTGCCTGTACATTGCGTACAAGTGCCAATAAAGCATGCCCAATTTTCTTTTCTTCAGTCAACTGATCCAAGAGAACTACCCAAAAGGCCATAGTTAAGGGCTGGGAAAGGACAGGTAATGTGGCAGTAGTGAAGGCCATAGGCATCGGACCAGGTATTCATTGGACTTTTGCCTTCAGTACCTGTTTGAACCCATCCTTGTATATATCTTGTCCATTTGATGATGGAGTGCTGCTGTGCACACTCATTGCTATAGCTTGATGAGTAAGACAACACAAATTTCATGATGGGAAGCTCACTTCTCATGGTAACTTTGTGGCCCAGAATCAAGTGTTCAGTCTCTGCTTAAATGTGCTACAAGCCAAAGCTCCTGTTCAAGAATGGAGTAGTTACCTAGGGAGGATTGAGGGCTTTGCTCCAAAACTCCTAAATTTCTGTGCTGAGATTCACAAACGGGGGACTGCAAATGTCACAAAGAGTACTTACATCTAGCGTTTTGTCTGACAATATGCAAAATAAAAAGTTTGTATATGGATTCTTCTTGAAAAAATTTATTATAATTGTGAAAAATGGAAAATAAACCAAAATGAGTTGTTTTGGATAAATTGTTTTGTATCCATAGAACTATATTTTAAAATGGTGAAATATTGGAAAGAAGGTATAATTACAACAATGTTTTTAGCATTGGTGATACCATTAAAATAGAGCAAAGTTAAATAGAATTAAAATGAGGCATATCAATAATTATTGAGATAAAATAGATTCACAGATATCTAATTTAAAACAGCATTTGATATGCTTTATATCTCAGTATTCAAGTAGGTTTTTAGTTTAACGTTAATGCATTTGTAAATATTACATATTGTATAAATGAATATATTTGCAGGAAGAGAGTATGGAAGCATATGCTTGAAAATAATAACATTTTTATCTCTTGTTATTTTCCTTACTCTTTTGCATTGTGTACTTCTGCATTTGCTCATATGATGATGTGTCATAGTTACACATAATTTATTCATTTTTGAGAAAATTGATAAAGGAAGAAATGGAGATGAATGATCATTTAATTACCTTACAAGTTAGAAATTAATTAAAAGGAAGTGGTCTATGTTTTTAAAAGTTAGATCCTTATTATTTTCCTACCTATTTGTACTGAATGCTTTCAATGGTATTACCTGTCTCTACAGGCCAATCCCTACTGTTTTTGTGTCATGTATGATTTTTTCCCCAAAGTTAATTACACAAATGATCCATCAGTAATTTTTGAACCTGGGTCACCAAGGACATTTTTGTTTATTCATTTGGTTGCAGGTTTGAAAAATAAAAGAAATATCAAGTTTGAAAATTCAAAACTCTCTCTGATCAAATAAAGATCAGAAACTCAAACTTTTCATAATAACAGGAGTACATTTTAAACAAGTTTATGCACTTGATTGACGATAGTAACTGTAACTGTTCATGTGCATTCAAACAGAATTGACCAGAACTGTTCTTGCAGGTTTTCAACATAACACAAATTTATAAATGTAAGGATTATTCTAGTTGAATAACTGTTTGAGGTAGGCTATGATTAACTGCCAAAAGTGTATGTATGCTGAATTCTTTTCTTTGGGTTATATCCCCTTTAGAAAGAGTAAGTGATATTTGTGTCTGGCAAATGGATGTTTTCTGATTGTATAAACCTGGGATGTGAGTGATACTACGGCTATTAATGAAATGTCAGTTTTTTGGTGCATTCTCTTAGATAGTCTTTTTTTGTTGATATGATAATTTTTATGCAATCACGAGTAGGAGGTCATAAGAGGGTAGTATAACTTGAGGAACATTAAGTATCAATGTGGTCATATGAAGAAAAAAAAACATACAATGGACACTTTGCCTTATGTCACATCAACTCATTAGAAATACAAATTTAAAAATATTTACAGTGTAATATAAAGAGTAATAAATCAGTAAGAACATATATTACTCAATACCTGCTCTGTAATATTAGAGTCTTCATGGAAGAACACTGTTAATCTCTGGAACAAAGCATGACTTTTTAGAATTGAATACTACTCAAATTCAGCAGTGCTGCAGAATTATATCAGAGGAACACAGCAATCTCTATATTTAGAAAAAGCAAATACAATGAGGGAAGTGGGCTGCAGAAATGGTCCTTTATGAATCCCCAGATGTTGTGATGTAAATGTCATGTGTGAACCTACATTACAGGCTCTCAGGGAAACCTTGGGCAAGTTCCTGCCCTTTCCCTATAATACTGACTGAATTGCTGGGATTTAACCCTGATATTTGGATACATAACTAGAACCCACCTTCTCTCCATCTAAGCAGGGAGGGAATATTTTAAAGCAATGTGTTTATGTAGATTTAATCACTCACTCCATTAAAATGTGTTCAAGTCTTTCCAAATTGCTGTTTTCGTGAACCCACTTGTAGACTCATTTGTGAATAAGACCTTCAAAGGCCTTATTAGATGAGACCAAATGAATGAGGGTGGGCCCTATTTCTTATCACTGAAATGCTTATGAGGCAGAGGAAATTCCAACACAATAAGTCAAAAGAAGCCAAAGAATGAAGTAGTCTCCATGTGACAGTGGCAGAGATGCAAAGTAAATAACCCCAAGGATTGTGGCAAGCCAGCAGCAGATGCTACAACTCTAGATGAAAGCACAACATGTTGAAACTTGGTTTTGGATTCTAGTGTCCAAATTTGTGAGACTAAATTCCTGGTGTTGAAGCTAACCAATTGTGTGGTATTTGTCACTGCAGCCCTAGCAAAAAAGGACAATAATAAAACTTTTACATAATAATGTGATTGGAGAGTCCAGGAACATTTCAGGAACACTTTCTTTTGGGAAGTGCTGATCTAATTTTTGAAAGTTTACTTAGCTCGTGTAGTATTTAGTATGTGTTCTTTGAGAAAATATCTATCAAGAAGAATTTGATAAAAATTTAGAACTGCAAAGTCCCTGACTTTCTGTTTTAATATCTTACTGACAGCAGATCCTAGATGACAGAGCAGGGAATGACAGGCAGCACATATCTAGAACCTGTGTGAAGGTAGGCAGGTTTCCCTGGCAGAAGGGAAGTCAAGAGTCAAGAGTATGTAAATGTAATTGAAGAGGGCAGCTAGATGGGATGCGGGGGCAGTTGGCCAGGGGAAAGGGAAGTTGTAGGAAAGAGGGCACACATAGATGGCTAAGAGGGACAAGGAATCCAGGGGGTGACTTGGCTGGAAGACCAGCACTCAGCCAGCTGCAGGAGTAAGGAAAGCCCCCGTGTGACAAAGAGAGTGTCCCAGTACCCAAAAGTCTCTTAATGTGGGGAACTTGTAGCGTAAACAATTGTGGGACTTCACCCAGCCAACTCAGGGGAAGAGAGTTTAGGGGGTGAGGGAGTAGTGTTACCAGAGCAGTTGGGGTTAGGGGTGCACCAGCCAGAGCTGAAGTGCCTCCAGGGAAGGGAAAGAAGAGCTGGTCAAGCATGCTGTCATACCCACCTGCCTGCCAGAGAGAGGAGTTACCTCAGTGAGGGGGTGGACTGACAGGTGCCTAACCGTCCTGGAAAGAGTGAAACCAGGAAATGCAACAAACAATTCATCAGATGGTCAATTGCCCTGAGAGAAAAGAGGGTGGGTGAGAGAAAAGAGAGATGAGGAGCCTTCAGAAGCCTAACCAGTGGAGCAGGTGTAGCTTAGGGGTGTAGCTTATTGGTCAAAAGACTGACTTACATATATGAGGTCCTTGTACCTCTTTAAAAAATAGAAAAAAAAAAGTCTAGCACCCTGTGGGATAGAGTGGCAGGGAGAGGTAGCCCAGGAGCTGTAGGTGACCAACCTGTCCTGAACAGAAGGAATCTAGAGATTGAACCAGTGAGTTGTCAGGAACCCACCTCCTCCTTAGGGAGTAGGGGTTGAGAACAAGCATGGTTGTGACAGCGAATTTATGGACTGAGTTTTGGTTTTAGGTTTTTTGGGTTGTTACTTTATATTTATATTTATTTTTCATACCTTACTCTTTAGTCTTTATTTTTCTCAACACCTGGGGACATTATGGGGTACAGGGTGATTGATTGTTGAGCACTGACAACCTGAGACAATTGCTGGTGACCTGAGAGTAAAGCCTGTTTTAACTGTTTTTTTTTTCCTTTGCTTCTTGTATTTTCTTTTCCTTCTTTTTCCTCTTTTTTCCTCCTTATTTTCTTTATTTCTTTTCTGACATTTCCCCCTCTTCTGTTGCTTTCCATTGATTCCCCCTTCTCTTGTTTGTTCTTCATTTTCTTTTATCTCTTTTGATCTTTCCAGTCTTTTATCTTATTTTCTTGTTTATTTTTTTCAACTCCATCTTTTTTATTCTTATTCCTTTGAGTTTTTTTATGATTTTTCACTCTTACTCCTTATTTTTTCCTGGTTCTTTTATGTTCCTTCCCCCCCCCCGCTTTTTATTATTCTTTTTCTTTTCTTCTTTATTTCCTTTTCTATGGTTTTAAAATTCACAGGTGGGGGAAACATGAACAAATAAAAAGATGTAGAATTAGTAGAACCAAGTGCCAAAGATGATGTTAACACACCAAAAAAATTACATAAAATCCCTAGAGTAGAAAGAGAAGCTCACCAAATGAATAAGCCCACCAAGATAAACAGATGCTTAGACTCCAGAAAAAAATTACAAGCCATACAAAGAAACAGACCTAGTCTAATGAAGAAACTAAAAACCAGGAGGAGAAATAAAACGTGGAACAACTAATCAATGGTGTTCAAACAAATGTCATGAATCAACATAACGAAGTGAAGGGGGAGATAAAGGATATTAATGAAACACTGGGGAACATACAGAAGAAATAGTAAACATATGTAAAAAGATAATAGATCTGCTGGTGATGGAAGGCACTACACCAGAAATTAAATATAACCTGGAAATACAGAAGAACAGAACTGAATAGGCAGAGGAAAGAATTAGAGACATCAAAGACAGAAAATCTGAAATTGCTTAAATAAATTGCTTAAATAGTAGAACAAATAGATAAAAAGATATAAAAAATTCATCAGGGTTTCAGGGCATTGAATGATAACACAAAATGCATAAACATACACATTATGGGCATTGTGGATAAAGAAGAGAAAGGAAAGGGGGCAGAAGGAGACTTGCAGGAAATAATGGCTGCAAGTTTCCCAACTCTTTTGAGGGACACGGATATACATGGTCAGGAATCACAGTGAACTCAACAATATCAATACTAACATGCCTACCCTGAGGCACATACTTATCAAATTGTCAAATGTTCAAGTGAAAGAGAGACCTCTGAATGCAGCAAGAGGAAAGCAATCCATCACATGTAATGGAAGCTTGATAACATTAAGTGCTGGCTCATCTGAAACCATGGAAACAAGAAGACAGTGGTATGACATAGTTAAGGTGCTAAAAGAAAAATCTGCCAGCCAAGAATACTGTATCCAGCAAAGCAGGCAATCAAAAATGAGGGAGAGTTCAACATATTCACAGACAAATAGAAATTAAGATAATTTATTAAGAGACCTGCCCTTCAAGAAATACTAAAGGGAGTTCTTCACGTAGAAAGGAAAAAACAGGAGAGAGAGGTTTGGAGGAGAGCGTAGAAAGGAAGATTATTATTAAGAATAATCAAATGGATAAAAAGAGAAATAAAAGCAAATTATGACATATATGAACCGAAATAAAAATGGATAATGTAAGCACTGTCTTGAGAGTAATAACCCTGAATGTTAACTCTCCAATCAAAAGACAAACTTTGGCAAAACAGGGAAGGAAATATGACGTATCTATATGTTGTCCACAAGAACCTCACATTTGATCCAGGGACACAAGGAGGTTGCAAGTAAAGGGTTGGAAAACAATTTTACAGGCAAAACATAACCAAAATATTGCTGGAGTAGCTATACCATATTGGACAAAATAAACTTTTAATACAAAACTATTGAACGAGACAAAGAATGACAGTACATATCAATAAAAGGGTAATCTCTCTAAAATAAAGAAAAATCATAAATATTTATGCACCTAAACAGGGTACCCCATAATACATGAGGCAAACAAGGGAAAAACTAAGGGGAGAAATAGATGCCTCTACAATTATAGTGGGGGACTTTAATACACCATTATCACCATTAGACAGAATATCTCAAGAGGATTAATAAAGTAACAGAAACCTTGAATAACATGTTAGAGGATCTACACCCAAATACAAGATATACATTCTTCTCCTGTGTACATGGATCCTTCACCAGGATAGACCAGATGCTAGGTCACAAAAGAAATCTCAATTAATTCAGAAAGATTAAAATTTTACAGTCATTTTTCTGACCAAAACTGAATGTAGCTGGAAATTAATAAGGGACAGAGAACCAGAATAAACACAAAGATATGGAGTTAAACAACACACATTTAAACAATCAGTTGGTCAAGGAGGAAATTGAAAAATATATCAGTAACTACCACTAAACAAATGAACATGAGAACACAACATGTCAAAACCTAAGTGATGCAGCTAAATCAGTGCTGAAAGGGAAATTTATAGCCATATATGACATATAAGCTTATATTAAAAAAGAAGAAAGAGCTAAAATCAAAGATCTAACTGTACAATCTGGAGGAAGTAGAAAAAGAACAACAAGCAGGAAAAGAGAAGGAAATAATAAAGATTAGAGCAGAAATAAATGAAATTTAAAATAAAAAAACACATTAGAAAATTTTAACAAAGCCAAAAGCAGATTCTTCAAGAAGATTAATAAAATTGACAAAGCCTTAGCTAGACTAATAAAAAAAAGAGAAGATACAAATACATAAAATAAAAAAAAACAAGAAGGGATATCACCACTTATCTCACATTAATAATGATTTTCATAAAAGTATCCTTTGAAAAATTGTATACCGACAAGATGGATAACTTAGATGAAATGGACAAAGTTCTAGAAACACACAAACAATGTACATTGACCAAAGAGCAAATTGATGAACTCAACAGGCCAATCACAATGAGACTGAATTAATCATCAAAAACCTCCCAACCAAGAAGAGCCCAGGGCCAAATGCTTACACAAATGAATCCTACCAATCATTCTGAAAAGTACTAACACCAACCCTGCTAACCTCTTCCAAAAATAGGAGTATCGGGACCATTACCTAACTCATTCTATGATGCCACCATCACCCTAATACCAAAGCCACATAAAGATGTCACAAGAAAAGAAAACTACAGACCAATCACTGTAATGAACTTAGATGCTAAAATCCTCAACAAAATACTTACTAATTGTATTCAACAACACATCAAAAGACTTATACACCATGATCAAGTAGGTTATATCCCTGGTATGCAAGTATATTTCAATACAAGAAAATCAATCACTGAATTACACCACAGTAACAGATCAAAACAAACAAACAAAAAAAGATAATCTCAATTGATGCAGAAAAAGCATTTGAAAACAGACAGCTTCTTTTCTTGATAAAAATATGTCAGAAGGTAGGAATAGAGGGAAAAATTTTAAAAATTAAAAACTTTAGTACTTCAAAAGAATTTTTTCAAGAAAGTGAAAAGTCAACCTACTCAATGGGAGAAAATATTTGTGAACTTCTTATCTGATAAGGGTCTAATATCCAGGATATCAGAAGAAATCATACATCTTGAAAACAAGAAAGCAAACAACCCATTTAAAAATGGGCAAGAGATTTGAATAGAAACTTTTTGAAAGAGAAAATAAAAATAGCTAAAAAGGACATGAAAAAATGCTCAACATCACCAGCTATTAGGAAAACCCAAATCAAAAGTACAATGAGATATTATTTTACACCTATCAGTTTGGTGTTAAAAAAACAGTGATTCATCTATGCTATCCCATGTGTTAATACTGCATTCCTTCATATAGCTGAGTAATATTCCATTGTATGTATATACTACAGTATATGCAGGGCAGACAGCTCACGAGTTTGGCACCCTGCCAGTCGAGCCTACCTTGAAATTTATGCTCTCCAGTGTGACAGAGTTGGACTCAGTTGTGTTTTCCTTACACATGGCTCTTCTTCCCCTTCTATTTGAAATTATAGTTACTATGAGAGTTGATAGGTATATGTCCAAGAGACTTAAATCTTTGCTCTTTCCATGTGCCAGTGAGGCCCTGAATATCAACAGAGTTGCAATGCCTAAACTCCACCCAGGACAAATAACAAGGAGATGATGATGGGCAATCACCATCTCAAGGAACAGAGAGATTCTGCAACTGCAAGCAAGATGGTCCTTCCAATTGCCCCATGGGATCTAAGCCCCCTCTCAATTAGAGGTGGAGTGGGCATCACCATCAAAGCGTCCTTAGGATTGGGAATGAATGATGGTCTATATTAGACTGATTGGTTTTCTACTACAGACTTATTGAGATTCTAGCAATGGAAGAACTTTTATCATTAATGTGGAGTCAAGGGCCACAAGAGGTTCTGAGGGGAGAGAGAGTGAAAAACAGGTGTAATATGTGGCCATTTTCGAGACTTGGGAATTGTTCTGAATTACAGTGCAATGACAGACTCAAGCCATTTTATATAGCTTGTCATAACTTACAAAATTGTGCAGGAGAGAGTGTAAACTACAATGTAAAGTATAATCCACACCCAGTGGCAATGCTCCAATTGTGCTCATAACTTGTAACAAATGTACCACACTAATTCATGAAGGATGTACTAAATATGGGAAAATGTGGGAGGGCTAAGGAGTGCGGCATATGGGAATCACATATATATTTTATGTAACATTTATGTAGTCTAAGTTTCTTTAAAAAATTAAAATGTATATGGTTAATAAATAAATATAAAGAAGAAAATCCATGCAGTGTAATCACATGAGCCTGAACTGCAGAGAAGTGAGGAAGAAGAAGTTGTCAGAGAGATTTTCGGAAGCATGAGAAGGACTCCAGACTCCAATTGAAGGTGAAGGGAGATGAAGAAACCATGAGAAAGAAACATTTTGCCAACATCCTGAATGATTTCTTTCGATCTATTTTTCTATTTATTTTACAATTTTACATTAGAGGACATTTTAATTGCTAAAAAAGAAGCCATTGATTATGCACTAAAGATAGATCATATGCATGTGAATATATCTCAATGAAACTGCTTAATAAACAAATAAATAATAGAGTAAGAATACCAGAAATAACAGCTACATACAGGAGGAAGAAGAGATTGGGAGGTGAGGAATTTTCTTCCTTGTAGGGTTTTTGTTTATTATTATTATTGAAATAATGAAAATGATTTAATAATGATTGAAGTGATGAACACACAACTATATGATTATAACAAATACCATTAATTGTATATTTTGGATAAATTGTATGCTTTATTAATATGTATCAATAAAATTGATTTGTTGTGTTTTTTTTTTAAATCAATGAACTACAAATGTTGGAGAAGATGTAGAACACTTATCCACTTTTGGTGGGAATGTAGAATGGTTCAGCTATTGGTGGTATAGCTTGGCAGTTCCTCAGGAAGCTAACTATAAAACTTCCATATGATTCAGCAATCCCACTGCTGGTTATTTACTCAAAAGAATTGAAATCAGGGGCACAAACAGATATATGCACACCAATGTTCCTAGCAGCATTATTCACTATTGCCAAAAGTTGGAAGCAACACGAATGTCCAAACAGAAGAATGGATAAGCAAACTCTGGTATATCCATTCAGTGAAATATTCCTGGGCTGTAAGAAGGATACAGTATTAACACAAGGGATAATATGGATGAATCTTGAAGACGTTATGTGGAGTGAGATAAGCCAGAAACTGAAGGACATATATTACATGACCTCACTGTTACGAATTAAGCAAATTGAGCAGACTCACAGAGCTAGAGTGTGGAAGATAGGGTTTCAGGAGACAGAAAGGATGTAGAGGGTGGTGAGCCAATGCCCATATGGGCAAAATCTATGATAAGGTAGAAAGGTGTAGTTGTGTAGTGGATGAGCGTGCAGTGGCACAGTGATGTGATTGTGTTTGGCTGTGCAGGTCTGTGAGGAGGAGTAGGTTGGGGTAATTGGGTTGGACTATGCATGGAATTAGGTGGTTTGAGGGAATTGGCAGGGAATTGTGGGCATTTGCAGGTCTTTGGTTAAAATTACTTTGTTGGGAATGTTCTTTTTGAAAATATGGCAGGGGATGGTTACTGATTTAGGGTGGGTGTTGAAAGTGAGTGTGAGGTTCATGGGACAGGGCACACCTGGGGCAGGCTTCTATGGAACATGTAAGTGTTCATTTTGTCAAAAAGTGTTTTATTAGAGGCTGGAGACACACACAGCAATCCAGAAATAATCAAATACCAACCATGGAGAGTCCTACTATGTTCTCAATTAGAGGGACAAGAACCCCTAAAAAATCAGAAAGTGCTTAATAAAAGAAAACAGACCAATATGTCAAACCCTCAATATTATTGCAAGTAAATATGAATCTCATATTGCAATAATTTAAGCTTAGTAGCTACCATAGTTTCTGAGGGGACGGGGGTGGAAGAATAGAATTGTTGGAACATAGGACATTTTTAGGGCATTAAAATTGTTCGGCATGATCTTGCAATAATGAATACATGCCACTTCAATTTCATCAAAATTGATAGACTTGCAAGATCTAAAATGTAAGCCATAATGTAAACCATTTACCATGGTTAGTAGCAGTGCTCCAGTACTTGTACATAAATTTTAACAAATATAACATCTGCATGTAAAATATTATTAATAAGAGAGAGGGGAATAGTGGGAGGCCATTGGGAATGTGGGAATCAGCTACATTCTGTTTGACTTTTCTGTATCCTAAAGCTTCTTTGAAGATAAAACAATAAAAATTTAGACACTGGTGATATATATGGAAGAAAAAAATCACTGTACATACAAGACAATAGAATTTACAGTTGTCTATAGCATAAATTACAGTGAAGAAAGACACTGGGCAGAGGATAAATAAACAAGAGAGCTTGAATAACATGATAAATGGACTAAACCTAACAGACATACAGAACATTGCACCCCATATCAGCAGAATATACATTCTTCTCAAGTTTTCATGAATCTTCTCCAGGATATA
Organism: Cabassous unicinctus; assembly: GCA_029593785.1. Taxonomy (NCBI): domain Eukaryota; kingdom Metazoa; phylum Chordata; class Mammalia; order Cingulata; family Chlamyphoridae; genus Cabassous; species Cabassous unicinctus. Next base: position 17,062 of record JAQZBX010015482.1, on the reverse strand, counting down.
CCATATATTGGGTCATAAAGCAGATCTCAATAAATTCAACAAGATCAAAATTATACAAAGCACTTTCTCCAATCACAATGAAATAAAGTTGGAAATCAACAAGAGACAGAAAAAGGGAAAATTCAAAAATATATGGAAATTAAACAGCACAATCTTACAGGATCAGTGTGTCAGAGAAGAAATTGTGAGAGAAATCAATCAATATCTTGAGATGAATGCAAACGAGAGTACAGCATATCAGTATATAAGGATTGTAGTGATAGTGCTGAGAGAGAAATTTATAGCCCTCAATGTTTACATTTAAAAGAAGAAAGATCTAAAATCATTGACCTAATTACACAGGTGGAGGAAGTAGAAAAAAACAGTGAAGTATTCCCAAAGCAAGTAGAAGAAATGAAATAACAAAAATCTGAAAGAAATAAATGAAATAGAGAACGAAAAAATCAAGAGAATGTTAACAAAACCAAAAGTTGGTCCCTCAAGAAGATCAATAATATTGGCAAATGCTTTGCTAGATTAACAAAGAAAGAAAGAGAGAAGACGCAAATAGATAAAACAGAAAAATGAAAAATGTAGCCATTAATACTGACCCCAAATATAGAAATAAAAGATATCATAAGAGGACACTATGAACAACTAGTGCCAAAAAGCTATACGATGTAGACAAAATGGAAACATTCCTAGGAACATACAAATAGCCTACACTGACTCCAGAAGTAATAGAAGACCTCAACAAACCAAACACAAGTAAGAGGATTGAAACAGTCATCAGACAACTCCCCAAAATGAAATGGCCAGCACCAGATAGTTTCACAGGTGTGTTCTCACATGCATCCAATGAAGTGTTAATACCAATCTTACTCAAGCTCTTCTGAAAAGTTGAGTTAGAAGGAACACTATCAAACTCATTCTATGAAGCCAATATCACCCTAACACCAAAGCCAGGTAAAGATATTATGGAAAAAGAATGTTACAGACCAATTTCCTTAACGAATACGGATAAAAAAATCCTCAAAAAGAAAAAAAACACTTGCTAATCGAATCCCACAACACATTAAAGCTGATATGAACTTTTACCTAGAAAGTCCTGAAAAATCACAACAAAGCTGATAAAGCTATCAAATGAATTCATGAGAGTTTCATAATACAAGATCAATATGCAAAAATCAATGGTGTTTATATACACTAGTAATTTACAATCTGAGGAGGAAGTCAGGAAAAAAATTCTATTTACAATAGTGACTAAAAGAGTCAAGTATTTAGGAATAAACTTAACCAAACATGTACAGTAATTGTGTTCAGTAAACTGCAATACATTGCCAAAAGAAATTTTTAAAAGACCTAAATACTTGGAAAATCTTCCATGTTCATGTATTGGAAGACTAAATATTAAGATGTCAATTCTACCCAAATTCATATACAGATGCAATGAAATTCTGATATAAATTCCACCAGCATTTTTTAAACCAATGGGAAACACAAATATCAAATTTTTTTGAAAGTGTAAGAGACCCTGAATAGCCAAAAACATCTTAAAAAGGAAGAGCAAAGTTGTAGATTCTCACTGCCAGACTTTAAATCATATTATGAAGCTAGTCATAAAAACAGAATGGTACCAGCATAAAGACAGAAACTTGAACCAATGGAACCAAATTAATATTTCAGAAACAGACCCTCACATCTATGCTCAAGTGTATTTGACAAGCCTGCCACAACCACTCCGCTGGGTAAGAAGTGTCTATTCAACAAATAGAGCTTGGAGCTATCAATAGACTAAAGAAAGAAAGAGTACATTTTGCTCATATGGGCATTGACTCACATCCTTCTTCTCCCATTCTGTTTCCTGTAAACCTATCTTCCAGACTATAGCTCAGTATGCCTGCTCACTTTGCTTATTTCGTATCAGAGAGTTCATGCAATATTTGTCCTTCAGTGCCAGGCTTACCTCACTCAACATAAGGTTTTCAAGATTCATCCATGTTATTCCATGTGTTAATACTGCATTCCATCTTATAGCTCAGTAATAAACCATTGTATGTATATACCACAGTTTGCTTGTCCATTCATCTGTTGATGGACTTTTGGGTTGTTTCCAACTTTTGGCAATAGTGAATAATGCTGCTATGAACATTGGTGTGCATATATCTGATTGTGTCCCTGCTTTCAATTCTTCTAGTATATATCCAGCAGTGGGATTGCTGGATCATATGGCAGTTTTATAGTTAGCTTCCTGAGGAACTGCCAAACTTTCCTCCACAATGACTGTACCATTCTACCTTCCCACCAGTAGTGGATAAGGGTTCCCATTCCTGCACATCTTCTCAAACAGTTGAGGGCCTCTGTTTTTTATAATAGCTCCCATTCTAATGTGTGTAAGATGATACCTCATTGTGGTTTGATTTGCATTTCCCTTAAAACCAGTGATGTTGAGCGTATTTTTGTGTGGTTCTTAGCCCTTTGTATTTCTTATTTAGAGATTTGTCTATTCCAATCACTTGCCCAATTTTTAAATGGGTCAACGTTTTATTTTCGAGGTGTAGGATTTCTTTATATATGCTGGATTTTAGGTCCAGATAATGGTTACCAAATATTTTTTCCCACTGAGTAGGCTGCCTTTTCACTTTCTTGACAAAATCCTTTGAGGTGGAACAATTTCTAATTTTGAGGATGTCACATTTGACTATTTTTTCTTTCACTGCTCGTGCTTTGGGTATAAATGTCATGAAACCATTTCCTAATACAAGATCCTGTATATGCTTCCCTACATTGTCTTCTAGGAGTTTTATGACCTTGGCTCTTATATTTATAACTTTGATCCATCTTCAGTTAATTTTTGTATAAGGTGTGAGGTGGTATTCCTCTCTCATTCTTTCTATATGGATATCCAGTTCTCCAAGCACCATTTGTTGAAGAAGCCATTCTCTCCCTGTTGAGTGGGCTTGGTGGCTTGTCAAATATCAGGTGACTGTATATAGAGAACTATATCAGAACTCTCAATTTGGTTCCATTGGTCAGTATGTCTATCCATGTGCCAATACCTTGCAATTTTTACCACTGTAGCCTTGTAGAATATCTTAAAGTCAGGTTGTATACCTCCTTGTTGCTCAAATGTGGCCTCTTTCTAAGCCAAACTCAGCAAAGAAATACATTACCTTATCCCCTGTGTGGGACATGACTCCTAGGGGTGAATCACCCTGGCACCAAGGGATTACTGCCAAGCACCAAATAGCAATACAACTGGAAAAAACCCATGACCAAAAAGGGGGAAAGGGAAAAGACAAATGAGTTATATGGCTAAGAGATTTCAAAGTGAGTCGGGAAGTCATTTCAGAGGTTACGGTTATACACATCTCAGCAGAAAATCTTTGTCAGCCAAAGTAAACATAACATCAAATAGCAGGGCTCCTGAGGGCTCTGGAGACATCCAGACACAATATGCAGGGCAGACATATCAGGAGTTTGGCACCCTGCCAGTGCATCCTACTTTGGCATTTATGCTTACCAGTGTGACAGAGTTGGACTCAGTTGTGTTTTCCCTACACATGGCTCTTCTGCCCCTCTATTTGAACCTATATTTAGTACTAGAGTTGATAGGTGTATGTCCAAGAGACTTAAATCTTTAGGCTATCCATGGGCCAGTTATGCCCTGAATCTCAACAGACTTGCAATACCAACTCTCCAGTTTATTGGACTCATCCAGGACAACTAACAAGGAGATAATGATAGACAACAACCATCTCAAGGAACAGAGAAAGTCTGCAACTGCAAGCAAGGAAGTCTCATCCATCTGTCCAATGGAAATTAAGCCCCCTCTCAATTAGAGCTGGAGTGGGCATTACTGTCACAGAATCCTTAGGATTGGGGAATGGGCGATGGAGTAGAATAGACTTATTGTTGTTCTACTGTAGATCTGTGATTCTAGCAATGGAAGATCATTTATCATGAATGTGTAGACAGTGGCTAATGGAAGTTCTGAGGGGAGGGAAAGAGAAAAATAGGTGTAATTTAGGGGCATTCTTGGGACATGGAATTATCCTGAATGACATTGCAATGATAGATACAGGCCATTGAATATTTTGTAATAACTTGCAAAAATGTGCAGGACAAAGTGTAAACTACAAAGTACACTATAATCCACTGTTAGTAGCAATGCTCCAAGATGTGTTCATCAGTTGTGGCCAATGTACTAAACTAATGAAGGATGTTGTTGATGAGGGAAAATGTGGGAGGGCTAGGGAGTGGTGCATAGAAATATCCTATATTTTTTGTGTATCTTTTATGTAATCTAAGTTTCTTTTAAAAAAATGAAAGATAGAAGACACCTTTCTCATACTCTTACAAACATTAAATGAAAATATATTAAGGAACTAAAGATAAAAGGGAGAACTCTAAAGCTCCTAGAAAAAAAAATTAGGAGAACATCTTCAAAACCTGGTGGTAAGTTGTTCATTCTTAAACCTTACACTGAAAGTACAAGCAAAAAAGAAAACATGGGTAAACAGGATCTCCTCAAACTTAGACTTTATTTAGAAAACAGAAAATATTAAGTGCTGGAGAGGATGTGGAGAAATAGGAACACTCCTTCACTGTTGGTAGCATTGTAAAATGGTGCAACCCCTGTGGAATACACTTTGGCATTTCCTCAGGAAGTTAAATACAGAACTGCCATATGATCCAATAATTCCTCTACTAGGAGTATATCCAGAAAAACTGAAAACTGTGACACGAACAGACATCTGCACACTGATGTTTAAGTGGCATTATTCACAATTGCCAAAAAATTGAAACAAGGATCCATCAACTAATGAATGGATAAATGCAATGGATACTAACCTCATGTAAGAAGAAATGAAATTGGGACACAGAGTTATCTTGAAGACATTATGCTAAGTGAAATAAGCCAGACACAAAAGGACAAATATTGCTTGATCTAACACATATGAAATAAATATGAAGAATAAATGCATGGAGTTAACACCTAGACTAGAAGTCTTTAGGAGAAAAAAAGGAGGGATTTGAAGGAGTACTGATGCTTAATGTATGTAGAGGTTTTAGTTAACTTGATTGTAAGTGTGTAGAAATGGATAAAGTTGATGGTAGCCAGAAAAATTGGTAGATCTGAATGTATAAAACCATCAACCATATGCCTAAGCAGGCATAAATACTTTTAAAAACTTACTATAATCTTAAAACATATAATATTTCAATTATAAGAAGAAAAAATGAATGGAATTTAAAAAAATAACATAATCTAATGACTTAATTAATATTAATTAATATTTCAAAAACTGTTAACATTTTAATCTACAATTTTCATTTCTTTGCAATTATACTCACACATATTAAAAATATTACTGTCTTTTGATAGAATGATTGATAACTGTGCAAAGTATAAGAATATTATAAATGGAATTCAGAAGTTGGTAAAATAAATATCAACATCGAAATACAGTCAACTTGATTGTCTTAAATTGCTAATATCAGAAATTTATTTGTTAAATTAAGAAGTGTTTAAAGATATAAAAGCATATTTTCCCCTGTCAAATTATAGCATAATATTGCAAATTTTTATACATTTCTGAACAATTCTGTAATTTAATGAGTGTGTTTAGGGAGGAAAAACCTGGAAGGGTAAGGTCTTTAATGTAAGCAGTAGCTTCATATAATCCTATAAACTGTCTCTTCTTATCTGAGTGGATATGCACAATGATAATAAAAAATTCATATCTTATTCTAAAGGATTATATTTATAAAATAAAAGATTTAAAGTCACAAATGCCTTGGTAGATGTGAAAGTTTTAAAAGCATGAGCCTTATTACTGAGTAACAGAGTTGTCCTCCTGACCTGAGTGTGATGCAGATGCATCATTCCTTGTCTCCAAGGACACAGTCCCGAATGAAGCCTGTGTTCCTTATTTTTCTGACAAATTTTCGTTATTCAAAAAATTCCTTAATGACCCTTGAATGTATGTCACCAAGGAACATTTTATTCACTTAGTGGCATATTCAGCAATTTTTAAAATTTCATGCTCCAAATGGTAAAGCACTTTACTCTGTCTTGGTTCTTTAGAATATCATCTCCTCCACCTGTGAACAGAGTTCCTCACATTACAGCTTTTATAGTAATTCATTTTCTTTTCAATGATGGAGAAAGTAAGAAAATATTGGGGCAAATAATAGCTCTAAACCTATTATCAGGTAATCTGTCACATTTATTGAAGATCACAATCCCAGGGAGAAGTATCCATTCCCAGACATGCCAGTAAAGGTTAAGTTATAAATGTACTAATCAAAATACCAATTCTACATTACATTCTTAATATTGCTATGTTCAAACAACTAACAGAAAATCTGATTTACTAAAAGATGAGTAAGTATGATGACATTTTTCTTGGATTGTAAATCTCTTTGCAGGATTTGGTCATATTTTGCTCCTGAAGAGAAAATGGCTTTCAGCAATAATTTTGATGTTTTGTAATGTAACCAACATATATTTATTCATGACACATCCATTTTCTAAATTTTCTTTAGTAGATAAATGTCAGTATTGGGAGGCTTTTTTGCATGAGACAATAATAAATCTACACCTAACTTAATATAAGAAATATCCATGGCAACTTAGGCTATACATTTAACCTTAAATTATAATTAATAAACTATTTCTGTAAGTACAGAAGTCTATAGGCAAGTACTTTATCCTCACTCTCAAAAATGGATAATATATTGAATGAAGTGACAGTGGCTCATTAACGAACTCTGTGTTCATTTGACCATTTGTTTGCAAATGAGAATACACAGATATCTGTAAATTATGCTTTACACCTTTGCAAACTATTTTTGTATAAGAATTTCTAATATCTTGGAGAAAAATGATATAGTTTGAGGATGGAATTATTTTCCAACTTTGTAAGGTTTCACAGTAATATGTGCTTTAATTGAGATATTAGGAGAGTCATGGAAGGCAAGTAGGTGAGCTGCTATCTAAGAGCTCTTCTACATTTTGATATAAATAGATGATAGCTTTTGAAGGAAAGACCAAATTCCCTAGGGCAGTTCTAACTTGCAGGAAAATTATGGCCTCAGTCAGTGCTTGTTCCCTATTTTGGTAACTCAGTGAAATGCACAATTCTCCCAGCCAAGTCAGTGCACACTCAACAAGAAGAAAACACAATATGGTAAACAATAAAGTGAAATTGCTCATGAAACAAATAAACCAGATACAAAAGAGAAAGTATTCTGTACTTTGATGTCAGAAAACCCCAAGCCTTGTGATAGTGATTGCGTATTGGAAACATTTGAATCCCTTCTGGTATTATTAATGGTTGACCTGAGAAAAGTCTGGAGAACAACCTAAACACAAAATAAAAAGATTCTTGACTGTGTATTAAAACTGTTATATTAAACAAAAAATATTATCAAGAAGAAAACGTAATTTATTTTACCAGAAAATCAAAGGAAATAGAAGTTGGTCATCTCATTGGTCAGAAGTAAAGTTTACATGTATATTTATGGAAGATATAGATATGCAGAAAAAATATGGTTATGTCAGGTGGAGGTAAAGGGCTTAGGGTGGTTAAGGGGAATTAAAAATACTCATGGAAGCGGGTGTGGCTCAGTGGCTAGAGCCCCTGTTTATCATATGGGAGGCCGGGTTCGCCTCCTGAGGCCTCCTTGTGAGAGCACTCCGGCCTGAGCGGTGCAGTGGGCTGATGCAGCAACCTCACGGCAAGAAGCCGGTGTGGCGCAATGGATAGAGCACCTGTTTACCATATGAGAGGCCCTGGGTTCACTTCCCAGCGCCTCCTTGTGAGGGCAGGCCGGCTCGCGTGGCGCCGTGGGCTGATGCGGCAAGACCTCACAGCAAAGGGGAGATAAACAGACACAGAGAAAACATGCAGCGAATGGACACAGCAGCACAAGCAGCAAGGGGGGGGAGATAAATAGAATAAAATAATAAATAATTCTTTAAAAAAAAATACTCATCTAAAAATCAATGAGCAAAAATATGCTTTCAATCAGGCACTTCAAGTTCTGCTTAGAGTTTATATAGTGAGCCCAATCTATCTGTTATTTATTAGCATTATTTTAAATAATGCTAGTTTGTGTATAATAATCCCACGATTTAATATGTTTTTAAAAGTGGAATTTTGTGACTCTAACATCATTGCCATTTTGCCTGTGATGCATTTCCTCTGGTGGAAATCGCATGCTCAGACACATGGCTCCTGGAAGAGACAGTGACAATCTGTGCTGTGCTGACCCTGAATATGACTCTGACTTCTGTGGTTCTGTCATATGCTTACATCATCAGGACAATTTTTAGATTCCCCTCAGTCCAGCAATGGAAGAAAGCCTTTTCAACCTGTTCTAATGATTTTGGTTTCCATCACCCCTGGCATGTGCATTTCCATCTATATGAATCCTACAGCAAAGGAAGCAGTGAACATTAATAAAGTGGTTTCACTGCTCATTTCTTCTATTTTACCCACATTGAACCCCTTTATTTTTACCCTGAGGAACAATCAAGTTAAGCAATCCTTCAATAAAAAGGATAGAAATGTTCTCTGCTAAGTAATAAAAATAGTATGTAAAGGAACATTTCAAAAGAAAAGATTTATTTTTATCATTTATGGTGCTGGGCATTTTCACTAATTGCTTATAAACTTGTTTCTGTTTTAGTATCAGTACTAGTGTACCATTTCTTTTCTCAACATTTCTGAAAAATATTTTCCATTGAATACTACTGAAACCAATCTTGCATGCTCACTTTTCATACAAGTAGTTGATAATGCTTTATGTCTCAATTAGAAAATATTAAAATACAGTTCTTAAAAAATAATTTTGAATGAAATTAACTTCATAATATTATATTTTAACTCAGAGTGAAAGCCATTATTTGATCAAATACAAGGAAACATCCCTTGAAGCACTACTCATATGCATCACAATGATATCCACATATATGAAATAGGAGTAATTGTATGTAAAAACTCCATAAAGGATGAATTAAGGCTGATATAAAAATGCAAACAACAATCAGCAAGTAAATAATAGCCTTTACAATAATGAGAAAATAGAGGATTAATGTAACCTCGAAATAAAAACACATAAAAATGTTGCATAAAATTTAATTAAGATACTCTTGAATCTATAACTGAAAACATTGCAAAGTTGTAAATAAGTAGTGCTAAAGATGCAACCTAAGTAGAGCAATGAACTATAAAATGATGTTTGGGTGCTCTGGGATGCTTATGCTAAAGGATGGGAGCTAGGGGTTGTATTATGGATCCCAGGGACTTAGGTGCAAAGTGTCAGAATCTATATGGTGGCAGCAAATGGAATGACACAAAAGAATAAAGTCAGAACTAGCAAACCACTGCATACTCAATGAAAGTTTGAATTAGAAAATATGCACATTTCTATGGAGTACATATTTTGGAAAAATATTGTGTGCCATGTCTTAGGTATGTGTGATACCCTGTGCCTACAGTTAACATAAATTAAGCCACTACAGTCCCAGTTTCCTCATAATAACCTAAATAGTTAGGCATAATTTATAAATCCACACCAACTTAATTCCTTGGACATTAAGTTATTCCCATTTAATTAATTACTTGTCTGAAAGCATTGAAATGCTTGGATTAATACATTAAAGCTGATTTTTTGCAATTAATGATATGAATACCTGGAATTTACATTGTGTTTTAATGTTATTTAACAGATGGAGAATATAAAACAATTGTATTGTGCCATACAATACTGTGCATATTACACACAACATACAACATTCCTTAACAATCTAAATAATGAGTGTAACTGAAGACAGACTTGCATGAGGGAGAGACAGGAAAGAGTGAGTAGAAATTTATTAAAAGAGAGAAAGCTTTAAATTCATAATAAGGCAAAAACTCATATCAGATAGCAAACAATTAAGAACTGTAGATTGAGGAATAAACTATTTGGCACATATTTGCACTTTATTACTAACTGTAACTGTTTGATATTATTTATAAATTCTAAAAATATATGTTGTATTATGTTTGTAAACTGGTCTGTTCCTCTGGGCATATTAGATTGTATTATATTCAGAGGTTTCACTTTTAACTGATTAAATTTTGATTAAGGCTTTCATTAGGTCACATTAGCAAGACGTTGAGGTCCTGCCCCAATGGTAGGCAGGGACTCACAGAGAAAATTACATGGCAGAGGATAGAATTGGACTTTTGATGCTGGATGCCCCGGGAAGAAAATACACAAAGAAGCAGATAAGTAAGGAAAGAGGTAAGGCTCCATTAGACACTGCAGAGGCGCCAGGAAAGTCTCCAGCTGACCTTGTGAAGAGAGCAGAATAGCTCAGCCTGGAAAGAAAGCCCCCAGGGAGAGAGACAAGCTTTATGCTAACTTATAGCTGAAAATTGAAGGAGCTGGAACCATGGAGCCTTCGGAGGAAGAAGAAGGCTGAACTCTTGCAGAGACCAGCAGCCATTTTGATCCAACATGGGGCAATAGACTTTGGTGAGGGAAAGAAATTATGCTTTATGGCCTAGTGACTCTAAGATTCTACCCCAATTAAATAACTTTATAAGAGCCAGCATATTTCTGGTACTTTGCATCAGCACTCATTTGGATGACTAATACACTAACCAAACTACAAAGAAAGACATTAAAATGTTGAAGAAGTTTAATATTTGGCTTTGAGGTTCAGCTGCAGTTGGCAGTCCCAGGTAATTATATGGATAATTCCCATCCAATGTGCAGACAAATAAAATAGAAATTGGAATAAAGTAGTAAAAGGGAAGAATTTCTAAAATGTTGGTGTGTGGTACAGTAAAGTATTCTGTTTTGTTAAAAAAGCATTCCATGATATTTCGAAAACACATCTGTGGAAACTATGCTTCTAGTGTAATGATATTGCTTATAACCCAATTAAATAAAATTTGGATTCATATTAGAAGATTGGCTGAGTTTGTTGAGCCATCATTTGCTGCAAAGTGATGTTAACATCTCTCTCCTCCTAACAAATATCTCTGAATGATAAATTGAAATTGAGTAGAAGTTAGGATTCAAAGATGAGTAACCACAGAATAACAACATTTATCCTGCTGGAATGAAAACCCACAAATGAAGGTTTTCATTTTCATTTTTCTATTTCTCAACTATATATTGAGAGTAACTAGGTACCTGACAATCATCTCCCTCACTTTCATAGATTCAAACATTAAAACTGCCAAGTACTTTTTCTTAGAAAATTACTTCTTAGAAATCTCACTTATATCTACTTGTATACCCAGATACTTGTAGAACATATCAATAGGGGATAAGACAATCAAATATAATGATGGTTTCATTCAAAAAAATTTTTTTACAAAATTCTTTTTTGTTTCAGAAATTTTTCTTCTGGGTACTATGTCCTATGACCACTATGTAGCCATCTGCAAACCCATGCATTACTTGACCATCATTAAAAGAGAGTCTGTGGAAGACTTTCCTCTTTGCTGGACAACTAGTTTGTTGATTCTATTCCCACCACTTAGCATGGGACTAAATTTGGAATTCTGTGACTCTAATGTCATTGAGCAATTTGTTGTGATGTACACCGCCTCCTAAAGATACATGGGTCATAGAACGGATGGTCTTAATCTTTGCTGTGCTGATCTTCATAATGACACTTGTATGTATACCCCTATGCTATTCATCATCAAGCCCATTCTATGAATCCCTTCTGCCCAAGAAAGGAAAAAGGCATTTGCTACCTGCACTTCTCACATGATTGTGGTCTCCATCACCTATGGCAGCTATATCTTCATCTATGTCAAACATCAGCAAAGGAGTCAGTGTCTGTTAATAATGGTGTGAGAGTGTTAACTACTTCCTTTGCTCCTGTGCTAAACCCCTTCATTTATACCCTGAGGAACAAACAAGTAAAACAAGACATTAATTAATCAATCAAGAAAATTGTATGGTTCTCAAAAAGTTACAGAATTCACTGATGTAGAAGAATCAAAATTTCATGAAAAATCATTAGTCCCTAATAATTTTAAACTTTTATTCCCTTCCCTCAATCAGGATTACATTTCTCAGTAAGAGAATGTGATAAATTTTCAGGAAACAAAAATGACTTCACATCTAACCAAACCTTTAAAAAATGCAATAACAAAAAACTAAACAAACAAAATAAACAGAATCAATGAGTTCATCTTCATAAATATTCTAGATTGAATAATTTGCTACTTGCCTAAACTAATTCCAGGTTTTGAGTTGCTTTTGTATTTTAGAAACCATTCCAGGTTATTTTAGATGCTTTTTTAATGAACTAGGTAAATTGATGATTTAAAGACCTTTGCTTTAATATTAAAGATAAGGTTAAAACTGAAACAATACTGTTAACAGTATTTATTTTTGCATTGTAATAAAAATTATTTCAACAACTGATATCTCAAAATGCTGCAGACCTATTATGTTTCATACAAGTTAATCAAATTATAAAGGTTTTTTATTGTATCTTTAAGACACTAATAGAAAAATTGAAGTTAAAGAGAGTCAAATAATGTGAGGATGTAATAAAGTAAGGATGCAATTCCATTTTTATCAGACTCCAAAGCCTGTGTTTGTTACAGCATTGGTTGCCACAATGGCATATATTTTAACATCATGGTATGCTCATGGGACGCCTTAGAAAAGTTTATAATGAAACAGTTATAGTTCAATTCAAGAAAACTGAAATTTATGTGGTTTTAACATAAATAATTAACAAATACTAGCATCCATTTTAATATGTCTTCATGTGTATAGAGTAGAATGAGAAATATTAATTTTACTAGAATATTTCATATCATAATTACAAAAATAAATTTATACTTTAACAGTGCAAAAAGAAGCAGACAGTTTTAAATGCTCAACATCACTCATGATTAGGGAAATGTAAATCAAAACTACAATGAGATATCATTTCACACCTATCAGAATGGCCGCTATTAAAAAGACAGAGAACTACAAGTGTTGGACATGATGTGGAGAGATAGGAAGACTTATTCACTGCTGGTGGGAATCCAGAATGATACAACCACTGTGGAGGACTGTTTGGCAGTTCCTAAAGAAGTTGAATATAGACTTGCCACGTGACCCTGCAATACCACTACTGAGTATATACCCAGAAGAACTGAGAGCAGTGCCACGAACAGACATCTGCACACTGATGTTCATAGCAACATTATTCACCATTGCCAAAAGCTGGAAACAACCCAGGTGTCCATCAACAGACGAATGGGTAAACAAACTGTGGTCTATTCACATGATGGAATATTAAGCAGCTGTAAGAAGAAATGAAGTCGTAAAGCATATGACAACATGGATGAACCTAGAGGCAGTATGTTGAGTGAAGCAAGCCAGACACAAAAGGACAAATACTGTATGAATGTGTTACTATGAACCAAATATATTGTGTAACATATTGTTTGATTTAAAAAAAAATTATATGTATCCATTACATTGAATTGAGAAATGTATATATTTATTCATCTGTGTTTACTTTTTAGTTTTTAATTGTTTATATTTTCAATTATTAAATGTACAAAATAAAGTTTAAAAAAAAGAGTTAAAAAAAAAAGCAAATGTACTTTCTCTTGAGAAGGTAGCCATAAGTGGAATGATGTATATAAAGAATAGAGCACATATTAATCATAATTATTTACTTTTGCAGGGAGGCCAAGGAAAAAAGACAACAGATTAACAAAAAAGCCACTGTCTGTGATCAATAAATTTCAAATGATGCAAGGGTCCATAGAATTCATTGGACTCCCTCTAGGCACCAACATTCCTATGATCCGGTGTTTTATATATGCTCTGCCCTAATGGATCCTCAAGGATGATTCTTGAAATAGTTTCCTTTCAACAATATCATCTAGATTTTGAGAACTTTGGCTCATACTATCTTTTAATTTCCACACAAGAAGAGTTTTATCCTAAATGATTTTTTCAATACCGCTGTTGCCCATATTACCAGATGACAAAAACTCTTTTTTGATATTCCTTGACTGTAAACATTGTAATGGATACCCATATCATCATTATTTTTCCTCTTCATGTAGCAGGATTAATTATATAGAAAATAAACCATCAAACTAATGAATTTACATTGAGCAGTCTGACCGTGGTGGGCCCTGATATAGATGATAGCTTCCTGAAAGAAGGGTGAAATAAAGAGGCCAAATTATTTGACACACTATGAAGAAGGGAAATTCAGCCATCCCCAAAGAAGCACATAATAACAACCATGTTCTAGAGATATTCTTGATGTGAGGTCTCTGACATGAACTATCCAGTCCCCTTCATTGCCAGACCAATAAATCTAGCTGTGGACACCTGAATCAAATATTGTCTGAAGTTTTCCATACTCGTGTTTTATGAAATAGCTACCATAATATGCATAGTAACATGTTCAAGAAAAGACATGATTTTTTTAGTAAATGTGAGAAATATATGGGTCTATTGGGCTCCATTGAATTTCTACATTGAGAAATAAACAGAGATCAAACAAAATTAGCATAGATAGAGCATTAATTGTTCCTAACTCTATAATTCATTCAGACCAGCTGAAATAGGACCAGCATTAAAACAAGCTCTATCCACATTCACAAGTGTCAAAAAATCTAAGAGATATACAGATAAATTTTCCATGTGAAAGAAGAAAAAAATCAACCATCTCTAAAGAAAAATGCATTCACAAATATCCATCATGTCATTAAATCTACTTGGTTTACAAAGAAGTAAGACTTTGAAGCCATTGCCATTGCACTAACATCAACAGTAAACAATCCTAACATGATTCAGATGTTAAAATTAACAAGTGTAAATTAAAACAGTTATTACAAATATGTTTAAAACTGTAGTGTAAAACTTGTCATAATGGATAAAGATTTCATAGAAAACAGCACACTATAGAAACCATAAATAGAATCAAGTGCAATTTTTAGTAAAAGATATGAAATATCTGAAATAAACAATTCTGCATCAATGTAAGACTGGCAGAAGAAAGTGTGAGTGTGCTTGAAAATATAATGGGAAATTATCCTAATTTAGAATAACATAAAAATATTGAAAAATATGCAGAATTTTGTCATCTGTGGTATTATATGAAGTAGCCCAATGCATGTGCCCTTAGAGGCTTTGAAAACGAAGGAATAAAATAAAAATAAAATTTTATATTATTTGTAAAATAAATGGGTTGAATTAATAATGATTGAAAATATTTCAAATTTGGTAAAATACCAAATTTCTAAGAAGATTAAATATGAAGGAGAAAGTAAACAAATTATAGCTATATACACAACTTTCAGTATTGCCAATCAGTATTTTTGGTGAAAGAAGAGTGAGAATATTTGTATAATATTATGTTGTCTATAACATGTAAACAGTGACCAAAATAATAAATGTCTGTCTATATATGTGCATATGTATGTATGTGAAAAACCTATTCATATAAATATTTTTGCATGTGTATGTGTATTTATTCATGTATTGGAGAAATATTCATTTATATAATATTTATATAATCAGAAAACCTGTAGAATATTAAAGAATCAAATTTAAAACAGCATTGCTGTGGCAGAAAATAAGTGATTCAAACAGAGAGAAGATTGGATAAAAGGAATAAGGAATGAAATAGAGAAACAGAAATAACACCTCAATTCTCATATAGCCACATCAAATTCAAAGATTAGAAAACAGCATAATAATTATATTAACTATTCCTAAATTGGCCTATAGGTCCCATATAATTTTTATTATAAACTTCAGTAAGTATGTTATAATTTGTAAACATGCTTACTCTAAAAATTATGGTGAAGGAAAGGCAATAGAACAGCCACAGTTAGTTTGGAAAAGAAGTACAAAGTGGTAAGTGTCACTTCTCTACATTAAGACTTATTACATAGTTACAGAAATCAAGACTGTAGTGAAAGAATGAAAAGACAATTTTAAAAATGGGGAAATATTGCAAATCACAAGTCCAACAAAATATTTGCATCTGAAATATATATAGAACTCTCAAAGCTCATCATTAAAATAACAAAAAACGAAGAATCCCATCCATGGATTTTGATGAACAAGGTTACATAATGTTTCCAAAAGCCAGTGGCTGTGAACACCTGCACAGTGATATCTAGGATATGATAAAGGTCCACAAACCAGATGGAATCCTACATTACTGAACAATGGTTTGTAACCATGGTCTGAGTATCTATGTACGTAGAAAGAAATCTATGTACCTAGGAAGAAATCATTTTGTTAGGGAGATGAAATGGAGACAATTTCTGTGATTTTAACTGATTCATTCTTTGCTAAACATCACTTTGACCTTTCTGCTATGGATACTTTGTAAAATATATTGAAATATAGTTTGTAAGTATATTGGTAGGGTAAAACATAAATCTCTTTTTCAGACAATAATGCCTTGAATCAGAAAATATTTTGTGAAGTTTAATTTGAAATCTGCAAGTGATAGATTCACTATGAAAACCAATTATCCAGAAAAAGAAATATATTCTACTTGAAAAAAGTAGAAAATTTATTAAAGGAGTACAAAAGGTTGAAGGAAGAAGGAGAATAATTGAACTTAAACAGAATATGAAAAGTGACATAGAGGAAAATATCATGTTTGACATGCCTTATGGAGGGAATTCCTATCCTCTTGCATTATTCACTACAGGCAATGTCAGAATCTTAGTAGCTGTCTTAGTTTTATATACAGCATTGAAGAAATTGATGAAAGACAAATAATGGAAGCTACCTTTGAAATTGTGGCCTAAACATGTTCCTCAATATAAATGACACAAACCACAGACAGTAGTTAAAGCCCCACATATTTTCTTTGTGCAGTGTTATTCTGATGAATAAAGAAAGTGCTTGAGGAGCTCTGCTTTAAGTTCTAGCACTCATTCTGTTACTGCGGTTCTTCAGAAATATTTGAATTCTTAAAATCATTAGTAAATTGCCTGAGATTTCTGATTCCTATCATTGACATTTCATTATTTCATTTCTAATCTCACATTTTAACAAAGGAAAG
>JAQZBX010015481.1:0-37494 GCA_029593785.1 Cabassous unicinctus | reverse complement strand
AAAGGTCATTAAGATCCTAAACTATTTTTAAAGCAGTAGTTTTTACCTCACATTAGAGATCTAAGGAAATCTACTTTATAATGGGCTTAAGTCAGTCAGGCATTTACATCAGAGCTATTAGCACTGTAGCTTAGAATTTAACAGACTTATTGTTCTCCTCAGTCAATGGTTGTTAACAGTGTTTTTGAATAATCTTAAAGCTATTTGCGTTAGCAGTTAAATCATAATCATAATTTGCGATAAACTAGACCATTGTTTTCATTCCGTGAAGAGGGCTAGCTGTTCTTTTGGTAATTACCTGCTGGGGAAATAGAGGCCTCGATTGGCTTTGGGGGGACTGTGCTGTCTTAGGTCAGGACCGTGCTGTGTGATTACTGGATCTTACCCGTTATTGGAGACCGTAGCAGCAATTGGGCCAGGGCCCTTTGGCACCAATCGGCTAGGTTCCTGTCTTAGGTTGTCCAGAGTGCTTATCGCAAAAATGGTCCAGTTGCCCGTCATTGACTATCCAGTCCAACACCCGATGAGGCATATTTTTCAAGGAGTCCAACAGTAGCCTCATACCATTTTGGCCCTCCTTTGCAGTGCCTTGCCTTGCACCCAGCGGTACCAATCACAGCATAAGCCAGGAGCATGTTTTTGCGGGTAAACAATTTAAAAAGGAAAGATATCGCTATTATGATTAAGATTATAACCAGGGTGAAAGAGGCCCCAAGTTCTGAAGTGCCCAGTCCTCCTCCGATAGCTAAACACCTCCAAGGCAGATCAATACAGGATTATCTGGCAGTCTCAGGGGAATTTAGGGTTTCACTGTCTCCACTGCTGTAATTATTAACTAATATGTTTCCATCCCAATCCTCAAGATTCCACAACTTTCCAAACAATGACCTCACTTAACAGCAGATACCTTGCAAAGTTAATATTTTAGTTTCCATTTTAACTCTGTTGTTCATACAATGATAGTCTAAGTCTTGTTTTCAGAGATCTCAAATCTGTAGCTTCAGGAAATAAAATTTTGTTTCTCCACAAAATTCTGTTAAGATGTTAAAAACACTCATCCAGATGTTTGCCTCTTATGAACATGGAAGTAGTCATACCATGTGATGATATTTTGCCTATCTCTATTGTCAACTCATAACATGAACTGTCAGTAGCCTCTTTATTATTGGAAACAGAGTCACTAGTGCCTTGAATATAATCAGAGTAGAGAGCCAATTTCAGACCTCACAGAATCAATATAGAAAGCCAATTTTTAAGACTCAGTTTCTCAAGACACACCCCACTCTTGGTACCAAGATATATTAGGGTTCCCTAGGGAAACAGAACTAACAGGAGATATCCTAAACTAGTAAAAGATTTTATAAAGTTGTCTCATGTGACCATAAGGATGACCAAGTCCTAATTCTGTAAGGCAGGCTGCAAGCCAGGGACTCAGATGAAGGTCCTCACTGAATCCCCAAATCTAGATGAGGATTCTTTCTCTGAATGAAATCAGCTCTCCCTTTAGGGCTTTCAAATGACAGGATGAGACATCACTCATTGCTGATGGAAATGTCCTCATTTGGTACAAAGCTTTTTGGGACCAGTGATACATGTTTCCCTCCCAGGTTCTCCTTGTGTTAATGCAAATGTTTATTGTATTTCTGTCCCTTTGTATACTGAAATCAGATAAATAGTTTTGTAAGTTTCACAGGTGTACAGCCAGAGGGGACTTGGCCCAAGACAAACTGTATTTCTATAACTGTGATGTGATTTTGTACTTAGCATTGTTAACTGAAAGGATTTAGGGTTTTTGAATATTGTAATATATTTTTGGGATTCAGAGGGTAGAGTGTGGCAGTTTGAGATTATGAGAAAAATTATGTTTATAAACTAATCTATTCCTCTGGGTATGACAAACTTTGAATGAATTAGATTCAGGTGACCTGTCTTGATTAAACTGTTAAGATCTGGGTTTTCATGTGACCACATTAGTAGGGCATGACTCAGATTCAGTCCCTGCACCCTTTGTGGGCTGATATAAATGGACTGATTCACTAAAGAAGACACACAGAAGAGGAGAGAGTTCTGTCATGTTTAATCCTGGGGCCCTAGGGAGCGATCAGCCATTCACCTGACACTTTGTAACTGAAGAGAACAGAGCAGCTGAGCAGCTGAGAAGGCCCTGGAAGAAATGAACCCTATGTCAGAGGCTAATATAGAAAGCTCTGAGAGACCAGGCAGAGATCTCCTGCCCTCTTGCTTCAACACGTGGCAACTGACTTTGGTGAAGCAAACTTGAGTTGGACTCTTTAGAGCCTCGTAATTGTAAGTTTTCACCCACAAAATATACCCCTTGTAAAAGCCAACAGATTTCTGGTACTTTGCATCAGCACCCCTTTGGCTGACTAACACAGCTGTAATCTTCCTTTTTCATGTTAATAAACATGGATTAGTGAGAGTGTGGAAAACCAGAATACTCAGAAATAACTTGTGTTGATATGAACAGGTAAACCACATTTCAAAGTATTTTGACAGTTTCTAAAATGTTAAAAATAGAATTTGCATACATCTGGAAAATATCATGTGCTGGCAAGCATGGTCAGAAATAAACAACACTGGGTGTGATCTACCAGTCTCCCACAACTTCCATCCTGTGTTTTACACACAAGTTTTCAAGCAAAACTTCCTTTTGTCCAGAGTTCTGCAATCTCTTTGCTCTGTTACAAGCAATGGATCTCAGTCTTTTTTCACCATTCAGCAATAAAAGCAGCCAATCCTCTTCACAACATTTTGCACGTGAATTTTAAGTAAATATAAACTAGAATGTAAGCAATCTTTTATTACAATCAAGGAAATTTTCCTGTTTACATGTTATTTCTAATCACCAAAGCCCTAAGAGTCTGACAGGGAAATCATTAATAACTGATCACATAGCCATGGGCTTACAGGTGTGCTTGGCTTAAGCACAGTCTTGATCAGCACCCTACCTCCTTGGCCCTCTCCTTGACAGTAAATACCTGAATACAGACATACCCACGGGCCATAGATCTGTTACTTGGGTTGTACTGATGGGCAACAGACAACAGGAGGCACTGTTGTTATTTTATGGACATTAGTGTCTACATTCTTATGTGTTTATCTGTGTGTACATTGATGTATGTGTAAGTGTGATTGTGGCTTACTGTCTTATCTCATTTGTAATTGGATGTTTTTATTAAAGGACAGGACCTTATGTTTCTTCATAATAATTTCTAAATTTCCGACAAAAATGCAGATGTTGTACAAGTATGCCTAAAAACCTATAAGATGTAATTTGATGCCATCTCCCCAATGGATTTTTAAAATTTTGTCCCTAGGATGAGTGCTTCTGCCTTCCACCTACCCCTTGGCTCCATGGCCCTGAGTTTCTCCTGTGTCTTGCCTTCGCCTCAGTCTTCCTCATCTCCCCATGCACTGATCTAATCCTGGAACCTGGACTCCTTGTTATTGTGTTCCCCCTGAACCTTCCTTGGCTCTAGAGGCTGGGCTCCATGACTCCAAACTCTTCCTCCACCTGCCCCAGGTCCTGTCCTTAGCACTCAGTAGTGGTGAGCTCCCCTGCACTTACCACTGGTACTGGCACTGGTCTCAGTGGTCCAGAACTCTCCCTCCACCTTACTCTAGTTCACATCCCTGTACTCAATGATCTTGAGCTCCCCTTGCACTTTCCCTGTACCTGCATCTTGGTTAAGTGGTCTTGAACTTTTCCTCTCCTTCCCTTTGGAACTTGACTCTGAGTTGCATTTTCTTGACTTCCTGCTGCACACACCCTGGTCCTGAACTCTGGGCTTGGTATTACTAACAGCCCCTTGCAGTCAGACCTGCTGGTCCTGTAGAGCTGTAGGTCTGAGCTCCTACATTCTTCTCTCTAATGTGGGTCCACACAGCAAATCCTCTTCAGTTTTGAGCATACCAGTTGATAGATGTAGGTAGCAGCTGGAACTGTCCGTGACAGGCATCCTGGACATGGATGGCTGAGCTATAACTGTGGGTCAGTATGGTCACTGTAGCTAGCCAGCATCTGTAGTCCTTTGCCAGGCTCCTCTGGTTCAAACAGAGCCTCTGGTCATCAAAGCTGCTCACTCTGCCCTCAGCTTCTGGACCCTCCAGGTGTCCACAGGGCCACTGATTACTGGTAAGAACAGCTGTCCACTGGGACAAGACAAACACAGACCTTTAGGGAATATTCCAGATGACAAAAGTCAATCACTCCTGATTATGAGAAAGATTATGTTTATAACCTAATCTATTCTCTTCACTTTGTCTCCCTCAGTAATACACAGCCATATCCTTGGCACTCAGACTGTCCATTTGCAAACACAATATGTTCTAGGCATTTTTCTTTGACATGATGGACTTGCCCTTCCTAGAGTCTGCAGAGTTTATCTTCATTCCATCACTCCAGACACCTTGAGGGACTCCATTGGACCCAGCCCATCTTGTAGTTACTGAAGGTGAATCCATAGGATGTCCAGGAGAGTCACAGAGCCCCCAGGCATTACCTAAATCTCCCCCAGACTCCACCATCTGCACCCCACATTTAACACCTTCAGAAAACTGTCACATCCATCAACCTTCCTCTTACTCATATGTACTCACAGTCAATGTATTTATTTTTATCCAGAAAATTTCTTTTAAACTTGCTCTACTGTAACACAGCTAAGCTCAAACTCCATGGCAAATTCTCTCTTTTCAGTACCCATCAATGAATGTGAATACCTCAGAATCCCAGGGATGGGGTTTCTCTCCCAGAGTTGCAGGGTCAGGGCTGGGCTGGTTTTAATCTTCTGGGGTAGGGACCCAGTTTTCATTTCCTACTACCATATAACAAAGTCTGGGGTTGGATGCCTTCAGAGGGGACAATCCTCAAAGCAGATATGAGTGTCCTGGTGGCATTGGCAGTGGTAGCATTCAGGAAAATGTGATTTTATTTTATATGGTTGTGCTGAGCTAAAATTCATGCCAATTATTTTATTTCACTTTTACAAAAGCATGCTAAACATGGAAATGAGTATCAATATTACCTCCACTTCACACATGTAAAACTACAAAAAGAATAAAAGTGTTGAGTGACATGCCTATGTCTACATATCTGGTAAATGTGAGCCCATATCTAGACCACTGGATGAAACTCCTCCCTGAATCACCTCCAGGACAGAGTGTGACAAGCCTAGTGAGGACTACACCTTCCACAGCTACCTTTGTGTAGTGAGAACCAATTGTCTTGTGGCTTCATTCTAGTGTTTTCCTGAATAATGTACAGAGGACCAGGAGTCTCTGACATATCATGGGTCCTTATTTATGTCTCCATATCACCTTCCTTACCAATATATCTACTTTTTAAAACAGATTTATTGAAAAAATAATTGATATTTGATTAACAGCATATAATTAAATTGTTAAAATTTTTATGTACTTTTATATGTATACACTCATGTAACCAGCACCACAAACAAGGAACTGTGAAAATCCAACGACCTTACAAGATTTCTCTCATTCTTTTGTAATTCCTCCCCCCTACCTCTTCCAACTTCCCACAACATACCCAGGTAATAACTGATTTTTTTAAAGTTACATTGGGTTAGGTTGCAACTTCCAGAATTTATATAAATTGAATCATAATGTATGTGCTTTTATTTCTTTACCTTCTTCACTCAGTATAATTTTGGTAATCCATCCACATTGTTGCAAATCCTAAGCATTCATTATTCTAATGCTGAGTAGTATTCCTAGTATTCCAATATATGCATATACCCCAATGCATTTATCTACTCACCTGCTGATATATATTAGGACTGCTTTTATTTTCTAGCTGTTAGAAGTCTGATACTCAGAAAAAGTGCCTACATTGTTCATACAACAAGAGCAAGAACAAAAACTGAACAAACTGCAATGCAACATATTAGGTAAATGAAGTCACTGGACAAATAATAGACTTGTAAGCTGGAGAGAGGCAGATGCCTGCAGGTAGAAACAGAACCCAAACCTTAGATTACCTGGGAGAGATGCCCACAGATGGTGATTTACTTTACTAAAAGGTCAAACAAGAATATGAAATTAATTTCCTTAGACAGGGTGTGGTCAAGGCATAAGAGTGTAGAGTTGCCAATGGCCACATGTGTAAATGGATTTCTACTCTTTTGCAGAGTTTTCCTCCAGGGTTGGGGAGAATCCACAAAAGGGTCCTAACTTTCCTGTGGTGGTGCTGTCTGGGGGAGAGGAACAGCAGCCACTGCTAAAATGTACTGACAGCCATGTCCCCTAACTCCATTACAGATGAAATAATTAATCAGAAAGGGGATAACCATCACAATCTGTATCCAACAGGTGAAATCATATAGAAATAGGGAAAGGAATAGATTCTGCCACCAAAATGCTCTAAGCACTGCCTCTGTCTTCCCTCAGAAATAAAAACCTTATCCCCAAGGAAGTGAACAAAATGAATCACAAAAGACACTGGTAAAAGGAAAACCATTCCAATTGCTTGAAGGAAGAGATGGAAAAACTACACTCTACCCTCAGGAGCAGGAATTCATGGTAATCTCAAAACTGCCTCTGACTAGGAAGGACAGAGACACATGGACAGCCACACCCAGACCCAGGTTCACAAGTCCTGCCTAAGAATAAGGATCATTCAGGTCAGAGAATGCACCCCTAGGCCCAACCTCCTTCACAACATGACAGCCATCAAGTAAACATGAGCATGATTTTCAGCTGGAAGAGCTGAAAGTAGGGAATTCTCTCTGCAGAGCACAAATAAATGACCCAAGCTAAAAATACAGAAGAAAACAAGGTATCAGAGAAAACTAACATTTTGGTACCCAGAGCAGAAAAAAAATTCAACTCAGGTAGACTTGATGAAAGTAAAGTCCAACTCAACCCTGATTACACGGAACTCACACAATAAAGGCCTAGCAGAAGGTATGGTGTGATTATATCAAAACAAGAAAAAATCAATTGTAATAAAAATTTAAAGCAAAGAAAATAAATACAACAATATTTACTGTCTTAAGCAACAGGTCTAGATTATAACAAAAAATTTAAGGTAAATCAAAGAGCAGGAAAGCAATTTAATGTACAAACTATTAGAATGAGCATGCTATGGGATCCAGATCCTGGAAGTAAGTTATATTTAAAAAGCTATTTAACATCATGATGGTTAATATGATGGTATTCTCTTTTTTTACAAAATCTTACAAAACATGTGAAATAGGTGGCAATGTTACCTCCATTTTTTAGATGTCAATCTCCAAACACAAGCATAGAGGATTTGTGTGAGATATCCAAGAGCTCAGATCTGGTGAGAGAGAGCCCCAGTGTCTGGGCCTGAGCTCCTCAACCCTTGACATGACTGCTTCCCTGAGCCAGCAGGACAGATTATGATATTCTGATGTTTTCAGAAAGCCTATCTATAATGGCAGTTTGTGGCCTTCTAGTATTTACTTAAAGAACATATAGATTACCAAGTTCCATGTAGTTGAATTTGTAGAAGTCCCTGATATTTCACATGTCACTACCAGTCTTTCTATTGCATCTTCTGTAAAAATATTTCTATGTGCTAATTTGCAACAGCCTTATTGAAGTATAATTTACATGCAATAAACTGCATACATTTATAGTTTCCATTTTAGTAAGTAATGACATATGTGCATCCATTAATCATAGCCACAATCAAGATAGTGAACAAATCCACCAGCCTCCAAAGTTTCCTCTTATGATCTTTTTAAAAAAAATTTTAAAGATACTTAGATTACATAAATGTTACACAAAATATATAGGGATTCCCATATGCCCCAATCCCCACACCTCCCACATGGATATCCTTCATTAGTGTGGCACGTTCATTGCAATTGATAAACACATCCCGGGGCTTTGCCATTAAGCCTGGACCATAGTTCACATAGTAGTCTATACTCTCTCCCACACAGTTCTGCATGTTATATGATGATATAAAATGGCCTATATCTGCCAATGCAACGTCACTCAGGACAATTTCCATGTCCTGAAAAAGTCCCTGTATTGCAACTGTTTTTCTCTCTCCATTCCCCCAGAGCCTCCAGTGGCCACTGACTCCACATCAATGTTGTAATTTCTTCCATTGCTAGAATCACAATATGTCTATAGTAGAATACCAGTAAGTCCAATCTAGTACATAGCTCTTTCCCCAATCCCAAGGATTCTGGGGTGGTGAAGTCCACTCCACCTACAATTAAGAGGGGGCTTATATCTTATGTGGAAGATGGATGGGACTATCCTGCCTGGAACTGCAGACTCTTTCCATTTCCTGAGGTGGTCATGTCCAGCATCATTTCCCTACCAGTTGTCCTGGGTGAGTCCAGTGAGCTGTAGAGTAGGTTTTGCAACTCTGCTGAGGTTCTGGGCCCTGCTGGCACATGGACAGCCCAAAGACTCCAGTCTCTGGATGTATACCTACAAACTCCAGCATCACATATAGTTTTACATAGAAGGGACATATCAGCCATTTGCAGGGAAGTCATAATTGAATCCAACTCTGTCACTCTCAGGAGCACAAACTCCAAAATAGGGCCCACTGGCAAGGCACCAAACTCTGAGCTATCCACCCTCACCATAGGAGTTGGGTGTCTCCAGAGCCCTCAGGAGCCCCAATGTTTGGGGTAGTGTGCACTTTGGAAGTCTATGAGATCCTGTTGAGATATATGTAAGCATTACCTCTGGGATGACCTCCCAAATCACTTTGAAATCTCTTAGCCATATGAACTCATTTGTCTTTACCTTTTCCCCCTTTTATTTGAGGTATTTTTCCTGTTACATTGTTAATTGGTGCTTGGTAGCAATCCCTAGGTGCCAGGAAGTCTCATCCCCAGGTGTCATGTCCCATGCTGGGGGGAAGGTAATGCATTCATATGCTAAGTTTGGCTTAGGGAGAGGCAACATTTAAGCAACAAGGAGGCTCTCAGGAGGCAACCCTTAAACACACCATAACAATAGGCTAAGTTTTAATTTCAAGAGCAAAGGCTTATAAGCCTGGTCATCAATATCAAGGTCCCACCAATGGATCATCCTCCTTCATCATTCACTGCCTCTGCACTTGAGGGACTGTTGCTGCTCCCTTAGAGAATGTGGCAGAGCTTTCCAGGATGGGAATTCAGTATTCTCTTAGTTATTGTGTGAGCCTCTACCCACAGTGACAATGTCCCATGAACATTTGAACATTTTTACATACCTTATATGTATGTTCAGGTGAACTTCTTCCCATGCAGCCTCCATCCTTGACAGCCTACACCAACCATCCTCTCCCAACCTAGTTGTAACCTTTCTGTGATCCAAAGTTTCTTCAAAAATGAAGCCATTACAGTAGCCAAATACAATTAATAGGAAAATGGGCCCTGAGTGGAATGGGTGGGAGGAATAGAAGAGATAAAACAGGGGGTATTTAATGGGCAGTGGAAGTGTTCTACATGATCTTACAATGATAGGCCCAGGACATGGTAAATATCATCAAAATTTACAAAAGTGTACGTTCTAAAATGTAAACCATTGACCATGGTTAGGAGCTATATTTCACTATTTGTATATCAGGTGTAAGAAAGGTACCATTCACATATAAAAAGGTATTAATATGGGTGGGAGGAAAAGGGGAGGATGTTGGGTATATGAGAGTATCTTATATTCTGTGTGTGATATTGCTGTGACCTAAAACTTCTTTGAAAACAAAATAAAAAACAGTGAGACACTGGAGAATGAATGGAGGAAAGTGCCATGTTATAGACAGGACACCAGATATTGAGATGAAAGGCAAAATGTCCTCTTATAATCTTTAATTCCCTGCTCAAAAACATTTTTTCCTCATACTTTGTCAGGCATCTACTGATAATATCTTTTTAGTCTTCATCTTCCAGAATTTGCATAAATTGAATTGTAGAGTGTGTACTTTTGTTTAGTTTCTCTCAGAATAATTGTTTGATTTTGCACCATCTTTAATAATCATGAGACATTCATTAATTTTTATGCTGATTGGTTTTCGAATGTTTAATTATAGCACAATGTGTTTATTTACCACTAGAAACTTGGAAGCATTCCAGTTTTCAGCTTTTATTAAAAAAATTACAGCTAAGCTTGATTATATAAAAATCAGAAAATTTTCCCTTATTCTTATAAAAACAACAGGAATGCAAGAAAGCTTGAAAAACTGAACATTAAAACTCTTCTTTGTTGCATCAGACATTTATTCTAACAATATGCTGTTTAAAGAAAGCCACTTTAAATTTAAATGCATCAAAGGGTAAAAACTAGGATTTAATAATATATACCATGAAAACACGGGCCAAAAGAAAGTTAGTTTTCAGAAGCAGATGTGTTTCAAGGAGTTGGGTACCTGCCTACCTCATGGGAGGTCTTGGGTTTGGTTCCTTGTGCCTCCTAAAGAAGACTCAACAATATCACACAACAAGATGATGCAGCAAGCAGGGGTGGAGGTGGCTCAAGTAATTGAGCTCCTACCTTCCACATGGGAGGTCCTGGTGTCTGCTAAAAATACAAGAGGACAAGCAGACACAGAGGGAAGACAGCAAGGGCAAACAATGAGTTGGGGGAGGAGAAATAAATAAATAAAATAAATCTTTAAATAAAAAGAAAGTTAGTTTCAATATTACTTTCAGACAAAGCAGATTTCCCCCAAATGAAGATTATTAGTAATCAAGATTGATATTGCGTAGTCATAAAGGAATCAATTCTCCACATTCTAATTTGTCTAATTAAAATAGACAAATGCACTTATAGATGGAAACACCAACATTCCATTCTCTGAAAATGTTCCATTCCATTCTCTGCAACTATTAACTAGGAAGCTAATAATGGCATACAGATAATATGAACAGAATTTTCAACCTCCTTGTTTTGCCATTTATATAACAGTTCATTGAAAAACAACATAATATACAAACTATTACCATCCAGAAAAGATTAGGAGATATGATACCTAAGTCTATTGTGGTGTCTTACATTGGATCTTTCTACAGTAAAAAAGGATTTTGTTGATATGACCTGACAAACCCCTTCTGATAATTATCTAATAATATTGAAAACAGGAACTAAACAGACATTTGCACACTGATGTGCATAATGCTATTATTCACAATTGCTGAAAGGTAGAACAACCATAAGGCCATCAACCTATAAGGCCATCAACAGATGAATGAATAATTACAATTTGATAGACACATACAGTGGAATATTATTAGGCTATAAAATGTAATGATGTTCTAATACATGCTAGAACATGGATGAAACTCAAAGAGATCATGTTGAGTGGAATAGGACAGATAAAAATAACAAATTTGTAAGATCTCAGTTATATAGAATAATTAGAGTCAGATACTTGAAGACAGGTTACCAGGACCCCTTTGTAGGAAGTCTAATTTGGACTTCTATTGTTCTATTGGTCGAGCTGTTTCTGTGTAATAAGATCGAGGTGACTGGGACCTGTTCTCAACTTCCCCAGTCCTATATCCCTCAACAGCAACCAGATTGCTGGATTTCAGATGACACAGTTAGAGATTTTATGTCAGGCCATCAGTCCTTCAGTAGTTTTAACAGTGTTTTCAGAAGATGGGCTGATTATCAAAAACAAACCCAGAAAAAAATAGGTATCAGTTCTAATAAGGATACAAGTGATCTGAAGAAATTGAATTGCCATGAAGAGACTGGTGGGTAAACTAATACAATGGGGTCATGGTGACAGTATACTTTCAGCTCATACACTCAATGGGAGAACCTAACTCAGGCTTGGTGAGAGGCAGCCCTGCTCAGACTCCATTGTACAAGCTGGAAGAAACCTGGATAGAAAATAGTGGGCACCAGCACCAGTAGTGAAATACTGGGTGGACCATGTCATCATAGAACTCTGATTTTGCCAGACTCTCTGGACCATCAGAACAGCTTTCTCTAGCTTGGAGGGGATTGCTAAGTTTAAATACTAATGCATTTTCTTGAACTTTACAAAGTTAATTTTCCTAGATTTTTATCAATTTTTAAACTAGATTAAGCTGTAGAAATTATAGCATTTATGTCTGTTTGATGTGGAAGAAATTTTCAAAGAATTGATATAATTAAGAAAAGCAAACCAGGATAAACAAAGAGAAGAGATTGTTTCAAGAAATTTTTTGGAAAATAAGAACTCACATACCACTTCATTCTTAACCTGGTGCCCAACAGCCTTGTTGAAATGCTCCTAGACAGCTAGATTAGATGGCATCAACAGCCAACCTATGCATCCCTTCATAATGATGGCCTGACCATTGATGGCCAATGATGGAGAGCCAATAATTCAATGAATACCACATATGGTATAGAAAAGGAAAGTGAAATGAAAATGATTAATAAATGATTTTTAAATGGTTACCTTTCAATATTTTCAAATTTTCTATAATTGATTATCTTTACAACAAAGTATTAGTGAAAAAGTGCAATAAAATGTACTGCCTAAAATGGAATCCAATCCACTAACAAGGTTACTTCTAATCACCTTGATATTCCTTTAGAACATATGGTAAATGCTGTCAGTATATATGGATCCATGGAGGCTGAACTGTTTTGGAATTTGCCAAGAACATACCGGCACTTAGGTGCAACATAGAATAAGCAGGAGGTGTGATGGAATTCTGTCACTGAGTCATAGCATGTATTTTAGTACCATTTGCAGACTAACTATGGCTGGTTGCTTTAGGTTGTCATTACCTACAAATCTAAAAGTTTGGCTCTCATTTCATTTCTGATACTCTGTTTGACATGCTTCTTTCATCATGGAGGATGGCCATGAGGAAGCTCACACTGTACTTGTTAAACTACCAACTCTAAATACTCTTGCATTGTGTCCCAGCTAGAATACTTCCAGTAATTCATTAGTAACACACTGATGTCTTGTGTTATTGTATCCTCCTAGCTTCCCAGGAGCAGCTCATGGTGGTGTTTCCAAGTGACCAAAACTGTGAAGAGGACCCAACTAATGCCAATGTGAGGTTGCTATTCTTTATCTAAGGTGGCGAGATTCTTTTATTTTTTATTTTTTGGTTTCTTCCTTTTTCAATTGATTTCATGTAAGGATGTCTAATCACTTACATTATAGATGATATATACAATTTTCTTGGGGCTGAGGTTGCTGAGTGGGAGTCTCTTCCAACTGATCAATGATTGAAGGGGCATCCATGAATGGCAGCAGCAAGTTATAAACTGTATGCTAGGGGGCCTGTCACTCAGCTGTAGTTTTTTTCTCCTTGGATTAAGAATTTTATAATCACCAACCAAAGTGGACTTGAGAGATGAATGTCTAGGAAAAGCTTATGAATTCCTGATGGATCTGCAAAGCTTGCTTATCAGGTCCTTGACTTGACCAGTTTCACATCTACTTTTCTAATGGTGACAAGCAAGCAAAAGTCCTGTTCAAACCGGGTACAGAATCATATGACCCTCATAGTTTTCTCTAATTGCAGGTGGCACATGGAAAAAGTGAAAATGGTACATTATCTAGAATTACTGACTTGTAGAAAAATCTGGAAGATACGAAAACCAGGGCATTTTGTTAAGTTTCTCAAGAAAGCCACCATGGTTCCAGCTCTTGGTGGGAATAAGGATTGAGGGTGTGGTTAGAGAAAGTGATATTCCAGGGGAAGAACTATGGGCATGTGCTACAATCCTGAAAGCTGCTGTGTTCCATTCAGAGGCCATGGATTTGTGTGTATGGGTATTAGGGGGTGTGTATGTGTGACTCTATGTGGTATGACTGTACATGTGGTGGAGGGAGAGGGGAGTTAGTGTGTGTGTTTCCCCAAAATATGTGTCCAACCTAAAACCAGACAACTGCCGTTGCAAACTTTCTCAAAAATAATACCATGACCACTGCAGACATTGCATATAATAACTCATAAAATCCTCACCACAATCATTCCAGAGATTATGTTTACTCTCCCTATCCTTTACATGGAAATTCTGAGGTTCACAGATTAGTGACCAAAATTTCAAGTCCCTAAGGAGAAAAGACAAAATGTGAACCAAAGCATGTGATCCCTGTGCTGATATGCTGAATATCTCAGGTTCACTTATCTCACTGCCATGACTCATCAGTGACCATGCAAGGGATGCCCATCATCCATGTGTGTTTCAGGAGTGCCCTGCTTACAGGGCTCCTAAACAGTGCTCTTCTATATTAGGTAGCCTCAGGGATCCCATCACCCAAGTTAGAATTAGGTGCATTTTACCAGATATTTAGACATAGGTATTAGTCTGAAAAGCACATAGAAATCCCCACATATTTCTGGCAAGCTCACAGATTCTGAGAGTTGTGAACCAGCAGGAGGACAACCTTGTCAACCTCTGCCAAGACTTGGTCACTTCCCAGCAATGGCCAAAGCAGACAAGAATCAGGAAGATATTTTGATCTATTTGATGCCTTCATCACCTCAAGACCTACCAATGATCAAATCTATGAGCTACACATTCAAGGGGCAGTAATGAATAAGAACTCAAAGTCCCAGTTAGTCATTAGGCTAGCATTCATCCTTCTTGAAACTCTCTTGTTGAGCTTGGAGCCTCCTTCCTTATGAACTGTCCCACTGTGGGATGGTTAGTGTGAGCTTGGAAAGTCACATCACTCAGTGAATACAATTTCCTGGTAATGAAAAAGGACACTGAAAGGAAAAATACTACTACAAGGTCAACATTGACTATTTTTAATATGGATAAGTGTCAGTGTAATTAATACCTCTATTATTATCTTTATGATAAAAGATTAGTGACTCAATACAATAAAATATTTTGCCTAGAATTAAATCCAGTGTACCAATTAAAGGTTACTTATAATGTAAAGTGAAAAAATACAATGCAGTAGTACTTTGAATCTGGGGAGATTAAAAGGATATTGGAAAGTTCAATAAGACACTAAATATTAGCCTAGCTCCAAAACAGGCAGAAGGAATGATAGAATTCTGTCAGTAAAGCACAAAGTGTATTTTAGTACCATTTGTAGACTGAATATTTCACTTTTCATTAGGATGCCTTTAGCTACACAGCCAAAGAATCTTATTTCTCATTTGATTCCAGTTCATCTCATTCACCAACAGATCATTCCAGGCTTATTATCCCTCTGCCTCCATATTTTCTTACCCCTTCCCAAGTCCTGTGCAGCATCCCAAATAACCCATGAACAACATCCTAATGAACTGATAGTCATGCTGTGTCCTTCTAGCTCCTCCTGAGGGCTGGTTGGAGGAACCTCCTAGTGACAGGGCTGATGATGAGGCCCCATCTAATTCCAAGGTAAAATCACCTTCCTTTGAGATATAATGGTCACTTTGTGTGTTTTTTTCCAATTGAGTTCAGATATAAATACCTCACTGTGTAATTAGAGATGATATGTATGATTTCCTTCATCAGGGGAATGTTGATTGGAAGCCTATTACCTACTGATACCTGATTGAAGAGGGCAGCAGGGAATATGGGGCCTTTTCCTTAGCAACAAATCTTCCTCTTAGGATGAAGAATTTTCAATTCCCAAACAAAACAGATGCATCATTCATGAAAAGCATGTGCCGTCCCCCATTTGTATGCTGCAATTAGTTAAAGGATCTTTGACCCATGCACTGTTTACCTTCTGCTTTTCTAAAGGCACAAAGAGAGCAAAATCCCTCTGCAAACAGTACACAGTATAATCCAATTCTCAGAATGTTCTCTTTTCTCTAATTGTATGTGACCTCAAGAGCAAGGGGAGAAAGTATGTATTTTGGAATCATTCACTTGATGAAGAAAAAATCTAGATTATTAAAAAAAAAAAAACAGGTCTTTCATGCATGCCTTAGGCTAGAGAGGACTTGGATCCCAGCTTCCAGGTGGGAATGGGGAGGTGATTATGTTCTAGGCAAAGAAAAAAGGCCATGTTCTACACTCCTTGTAAACAGATGTGTTCCCTTTAGGTGGAGAGGGCCTGTGTGTATGTGGGTGGGAGGTGTCTATGTGTTGTCCTCTGTGATGTGATTGTGAAGGTGGGGACAGGGGTGAGTGTGTGTGCCAGGAATTTGCTTCCATTTGACAGAAGTTTGTGTTTAGTTGCCTCTCCACACCACCCAAGTCCTGGTGGGATTTCTGGAGGATCTGTGAAGGGGCTGCTGGATGGCTCCACACACTGGCTCACACAATCCCACTGACCTGTCCTCCTGGAAAGGAGCAGACCCAGGAGAGAACTCACAGCTGCAGGGCCAGGGTGACACTGCTCCTCTCAGAACCCACCACTCCAGACAGACAGCTCTGCCCTGTCCCCACACTGGAGTCATGCTCCT
Source organism: Cabassous unicinctus (assembly GCA_029593785.1). NCBI lineage: Eukaryota > Metazoa > Chordata > Mammalia > Cingulata > Chlamyphoridae > Cabassous > Cabassous unicinctus. Next base: position 21,166 of record JAQZBX010015481.1, on the reverse strand, counting down.
CCCTGTTATCTCAACTTAGGACTGTGTAGAAGCTCTTTCCTTCCAATATTCCCAAGTCTTGAAGCCCTGCAATGTTTGACTGACTTAAGTGGTCACACCTCCTCTTGAACACTGTCTGACTTGCAGACCAAGGGAATGTGGACAAGTTACTTTTTCTCTAATCTCACATTCATCCTAATAGGCTAGGAAACCTAAGGGTTGTTGTCAGTCTCCCATGTACCTACGGTCGTACCAGGCACAGGACAGTCACTGGATTTTTTATCTTGGTGGTAGACCTCTTCCACAGGACCTGTTTTAACTCCAGACTTTGAGACTTGCCCCTTGAGTAGGATGGATGGGTTCACTAAGCAACTGATTAATTGGAGAGAACTCTTGATTATTCTGCTAATGTTCTCAAATTGGACAACAATGTGATTCATAGAGGATGAAAAGGAGAAAAGAAATAGGCAGAAATTAGGAGAGAAAAAGAGATAAGGTGGTATTTGAGGGAAGGAGGAGGAAAGAAAGGTGACTTCATGTACAGAAAGAAATGAGAGCACAGGCATTTCTCCCTAGACAAAGTTATGGTATTTGAGGGCTGGAAAAGGGACCCTAGTGATCCTAGACCCACTCCCTTATGGCAGAGGTGAAGCAACTGAGGCCCTGGGAGGAGTGTAGACATGAGGACAGAATTGTGTCCTGGGATGAGGTCACACAGTGAAATGAACAACAGGCATTCAAGTTCTCCACTCAACTCTAACTTTCCCACTTCCTTTTGCAAGGTCACCAATACAGTTACTGTGCTTTTTGATTCAGAAGTGTCTTTAACAATTTGGAAAGGTCCTATACAGAAACAACACATGTAATTTATTTCCTCTGTCTCTTTTTAAAATCTGTTTTTTATTCATAAGTGTCTCTTTGTACATCTTCCCTACTCCATTTTTACATCTTTATATGACTGTCACCTTGAAGGAATTGATCTCAACCAGGAAGTTGAGGTCTGGGAACAACATTTATGAAACAATTTTTCCACTCTGCTCCCCTACTTTTCTAGCATTGCCCTGAATTCCAAACCTACTATTCACCATTAATCAACTGCTATAACACTGAATGGCCCAGGTATGGAATCAGGTGCCTTGGGCCACATCTGGGGAAGGGGCAACTGTGAGGTTGGTTCTGGGCTGGGCTCTCCACTCACAAGTGTATGGCCACACATGGTGGATATGGACATTCAATTGTTTTCTCTTCCCTGAATCTCTCAAAAATATCTGAGAAGGAGGAATCTTTTTCATAAATTCTCTTTTCCCAGAATACACAGAATGCATCCATGATGTGAAAAGAAAGGAAGAAGAGGAAGAGGAAATAAATATGCGTGTGGAGTGGATAGGAGGAGGACAAGGGAAACAAGCTCACAGACTCTCTGTTTCCAAACTTTCTTTTTGGCAATTCAGGAAATCAGTGTTACTGAGGAGCTCACTGGGATGGCCACTAGTGAGTGCGAACATGGAGGCAGGGACAAGAACTAGATGGTCAAAATGAGTGCATGCAAGTGAAGGATGACCTGAGACCCTCTCCCCAGGGACCAGAAACCTATTCCACTTAAGCCCCTAAGGTCACTCAGCCATGCCTTCCAATGGTGTCTTAATTGAAAGGAGAGGTCTCTAGTGCTTTTAAGGCCACATGACCATTCACAATGCATTCTGGTGAAGCCTGTGCTTGGAATTGTTCAACATCTCAGTCCTGCAGGACAGAACCTTGCCCTGCCAATCACCTTATGGTCAAGAGGGAGTTTCATCTGTTAAGTAATGAAAGGCATGAAGAGTGTGAGGTGGCTTTGACTGCCTAAGATTAACATCTCCTGGGGAAAGGTTAAGATAAGACTCTTAGTTTGCCAGGCTGCTCTAACATATACCAATGACTAATTGCCTTAAACAACAGGAATTTATTGTCACACAGTGTGGTAGTCTAGATATCCAAAATCAACATGTCAGCAGGATGATTTTCTCTGAAGTCAGAAGTATTCTGGTGACAGCTTGCCAGCAATCCATACCTCAACTCCTGCCTCCATCACCTGGCCTTCTGTCTTCTTCTGTCTCTACTCCTGAGTGTGTCCCAATTTCCTCTGCTTATAAGGACTTCAGTCATAATGGTTTAAGTTCCACCCTGATTCAGGTTGGACTCACCTTTACAAATAAGATCTTTAAAGATCACATTTATAAATGAGTTCATATCAAAAGGACAGGAGCTTAAGACTTGACATGTCATTGTGGAGGCCATGATTCAATCCATATTGGCAGAGACACTCTGGGGCACCCTCCCATTCAAGCAGGGTAGCTCTCCTGGCCCAGTTGCCTAACTCAGTGGGTATTCAGGAGGCCTGACTAGGAGCTTCCAAAGCCCTGGGTGCCCTCTTCCTCTGTTGAGCCCTGTTCACTATCCAGGTCACCTCATGGCACCTTTCCCCAAACCTGGGTTCTATAGAATTCTATTATGTATGGAAAATCCAAATAAAAACAAAGCCTGAAGTAAACTGTAATGCAATGACCGCTTGGGATGAGCAAAAGGGGTAGGATTACAAGTTACTCATGTTCCTTTTTTTTTTTTTCCAATTTTAAAATTAATTAAAATAACTATAACTGTTTTATTTTATTATTAGAAGGGGTATCTTTTGTAGCCTTTTATGTTGGAATATACTAAAGTAAGAAAATTTGTTTTTATTATCAAGATTAATTTTTTTTCATTTAAATGCACAAGCAAAGCTTGGCAGTGGCTTTAGAAAAAAAGATTATTAGAGAGAAAAATGGAAGAGCACCATGAAATTGTCCATTTGTAGTATGCAGATGTCATGACTGGGCTGTGTTGAGGGTAGCGGTGGAAAATGCAGAGTCATTACTTCAACCTCTATTCCTTCACAATTCCTCATTATGCACCTCAAGTTTGTGGCATTATGCCTCTCATTCCAGAATCCTAGAACCCTCCCCTCTCCTCTACATCAGTGTCACTCTTGAGGGGAAATTTACATGAAGGCTGCCCAGCTAAGCAATACGTATAGACACTCTTTGCCAAAAGATAACACCCTCAGCAGAGAGCAGTAAATGGGATGCAATGGCCTGTGGGTCTGACTCTTGGGAATGTCATGGGCCAAAAGTTACCTCTCCAGGGTCTGAGGTGCCTTCTGGATCCTGTAACCCATGCCAGAAAGTTTTCTCTTCCATCCATCTCTATACTTCTCCAGTGATTCCAGAACTTATGCTTAAGTTGCAGATTCAACCACTGACCACTGCAAAGTTGGCAAACTGGAGGTCTCAACCTGAACCTCAAAGAAACTGGGGATTGTTTGATGTTTGGAGGTTTTATTGTTTTTTTCCATTTTTTACTTTAAAAAAAAAGATACTTGGATTATACAAATGTCACATAAAAAATATAGGGGATTCCCATATGCCACACTCTCCACATTTCCCATATTTCCCCACATTATCAACATCCTTCATTACTGAGGTACACTCATTGCTATTGATGAACACATTTTGGGACATTGGCACTAAGTGTGGATTAAAGTGTACATTGTAGTTTACACTCTCTCCCACCCAGTTCTGTAGGCTATGGCAAGATATATCATGGCCTGCATCTGTCATTGTAATGTGATTCAGGACAATTCCCAAGTCCCAAAACTGCCCCTATATTAAATCTGTTTTTCCCTCTCCCTGCTCTCAGAACCTCCAGTGGCCACTTCCTCCACATCAAGGATATAATTTCTTTATTTGGAGATTGAAATAAGCCACAATCCTAAAGAAACAGAGCTGCCTCATGCTCATCCCCTAATATACCATTCTCCTATCAATCAATTTAATGACAGCTTAGTTTTTAGTTGTAAAAACTTAAGAGTTTATAATGTAGGTTTTATATTTAACATTGGATTTTATTATAATAAACAATATTATACTTCTAGTAGTTGTTTTTCTTAATATATTTCAATGAAAGAGACATATATATATAGAAAAGCACTATAAACAAAGTTAGAGCTTAATGAATGATTATAAGGCTGTCTCCTTGTGGTTACTACCAAGGTCACTTCCTCTCTCATTTCCTATTAGTGGAACAAATGACTACAAGTTTAATACTTAGCATAAGTCCTTATGGCAATGTCTTTCTAGACATTTTGTTTACTGACATCTGTTCACTTATTTGGAGGGGATACTGGGAACAATATTAAACAAGATCTAAGAGGATAACTTGGAGTTCAATGCTTGTTTTACATACAGGTCAGTTTTACTGAGTATAAAAGTCATGACTCACAGTTTCTTTACACAAATATGATTTTAAAAAAGGTATTTAGATTACATAAATGTTACACAAAAATATAGAGGATTCCCATTTGCCACACTTCCCACACTTCCCATATTTTCCCACATTAGCATCCTTCATTAGTGTGGTACATTCATTACAATTGATGAAAACATTTTAGAGCATTGCCACTAAGCATGGATTATAGTTCACATTGTAGTTTACTCTCTTTCCAGCACAATTCTGCACGTTATGGCAAGACATGCAATGGCCCATATCTGTCATTGCAATGTCATTTAGGAACTTTCCCAAGTCCCCAAAATGCCCCCACTTTTCACCTGTATTTCCCTCTCCCTACCTTCCAAACCTCCACTGGCCACTGTCTCCACATGAATGATATAGTTTCTTAAATTGCTAGAATCACAACAAATCCATAGTAGAATACCAGTAAGTCCATTCTAGTCCATAGTTCACTGCCCAATCATAATAAATTTTGGATGGTGTTGCCCACTTCACCTGTAATTGAGAGAAGACCTTTACCCCATGGGGCAGATGGATGGGACTCTCTTGTTTGCAGTTGTAGACTCTTTCAGTTCCTTGGGATGGTCATTGTCCATCATCATCTTGTTGTTAGTTGTCCTGGATGAGTCCAATGAACCGGAGAGTAGGTATTGCAATTCCATTGAATTTCATGGCCCTGCTCACACATGGACAGCCCAGAGACTAAAGTCTTTTGGATATACACCTACAAACTCCAGCACCAAGTATAGGTTCAAATAAAAGGGACAGAAAAGTATGTGTAGAGAAGTCACATTTGAGTCCAAATTTCACACTTGGGAGCACAAACTCTAAAGTAGGACCACTGGCAAGGAAACAAACTCTGAAGCCATCTGCCATGACAATTGGTCCTGGGTGTCTCCAGAGCCCTCAGGATCCCTACTCTTTGGGGTAATATCTACCTTGGCTGTCTATGAGATCCTGCTGAGACATGCATATGCGTTACCTCTCTGATGACCTCCTGACTCATGTTGAAGTCTCTTAGCCAAATACACTCATTTTTCTTTACCTTTCCCCCCTTTTATTCATGATCTTTCTCCAGTTGTATTACCAGCCAGTTCTTGGTAGTAATCCTATGGTGCCAGGGAGGCTCATCCCCTGAAGTTATGTCCCATGCCAGGGGGAAGGTAATGCATTTATATGCTGAGTTTGGCCTATACAGAGGCCACATTTGAGCAACAATGAGGCTTTCAGGAGGCAATTCTTAGGCACTCTCCAACCCTAGGCTAAGTTGCAAATTCAAGAGCAAAAGGCTTGCAAGCCTAGTTATCAATATCAAGAGCCCATCAATGTACTATCCTTCTTCACTAGTTATTGCCCCTGCACTTGGGGGATTATTGCTGCTCCATTAGAGGATATGGCAGAGCTCCCCTGCATGGGAATTCAATAATCTTTCAGTTGCTGTGTGACTCTCCACCCACTGTGGCAATGCTCCATGAACATTTGAACATATTTATATACCTTACATGTATGCCCAGGTAAAATTCCTCCCATGTATCCCCCATCACTGACACTGCACCCCATTGATCCTCCCCTGCCATAATTGTAACCCTTCTGAGATCCAAAACCTCTTCAAAAATGAAGCTAAGAATATTGCCAAATTTGATTACTAGGAAAGTGAAATAATAATAATAGGATTTAACACAAGATATAAAATAATAATAATTTAGAGAAAATAAAATAAAATAAAATAAAAAAGATTGGGGTTTTAAAAAATGAAAAACAATGCAAATATTCTTGCTGTCCTGATTTTGTGATAATCAGGGTAGGCTAAACATTTGCTATATTAGAAACCATGCATGTGTCCCCAGACCTAGTTTTTCTCCTTAGGCCTGACTTTTAGAATGCTGGTGATAAACTAAGCCTGACCTATTATATGACCATCCTGTATGGGAAAAGACTGTAACTTTGGGTATTTTTGGTCAACCTTAAAAGATATAACAGGGGATGGATGTGGTTTGAGTGGTTGGGCATCCGTCTCCCATATGGAAGGAACTGGGTTTAAACCCTGGGACTTCCCAGTAAAAATTAAAAAAAGAAAAATATAAAAGGCACATGGGCCACTGGGCCTCATGCATGGGTGCATACCAGGCCCCATATGCAGGTCAGGTGCCGGGCCCCACAAGCCATGAAGCAAGATGATGTAACAGAAGAGTGGCACAAGGGAGAGCCAAGATGAGATGCACTGAAAAATCAGGAACTGAGGTGGCACAGGTGGTAGGATGCCTCTCTCCCACATCAGAGATTCTGAGGATTGAATCCCAGTGAAGACAGGAGAAGAAGGATGAGAAGAGAGGGCAGGCTGTTGGTTAACTCTAAGGAAATATTATGGTAGACCTGATGGGCTTGGGTATAAAATGCCATCCCCAGTTCCCACAGCAGTGGTTATGCTTAGGACAGCTAGGAGAGGTATGAAGAGAGGCACTTCCCTAGATATAAACTCACAAAGACAGTACAGGAAACAAGATAAGCTTATGGCAAACAAAATAAAGAGAGTACTTAAGAGAGTCATTCCTTTATCTTATAACCACATTCATTAACTACTTGTAAAATGAATTAAGTTTACCAAGATTTCTAACATGTTCAATACCCTTCTGCATATGACCTAGAATAGAAGAGATAGTATCACATTCAGTTTAGAAGATTCTTTCACGACCTCTTTATAATTAACCATAACAACATAGAATGGATACTTTAGCATGAAATAAGCTTATTAAATTCCAATTAAAACCAATTTAGTTTACTTGATTCATTGATGAAAGGGCAGATCTGCATTTCCTTCTTTTAACTTAATTTCATTAAACATGAACTTACAACTCACATCTTAAAGATTTAATACACATAATGTTAATTTATTTAATTAGCATTCTAAAAAGTAGGGAGGTTACACCTAAGCTAAATAAAATTGAAACCATTATACTTTATACAAGGAATGTTCTTTTTCCTTCCTTTACAGGAGGCAAAAAATCACTTTTATTTAATAAAATTTAAAAACTGAATGATCTTAAAGGCATACTGACTGGTAAGTTCTGCAATATATTACAATTGTTTAATTTGTTTTAATTATACTATAGAAAACATCTTTCCACAGCTTTCAAGGATTTTCCTTTACTTACTGAAATTTGGTAATAGGGTTATTAAATAATTTTAAGTTTGTTAAAAGATTTATATTAAGGAACTACAGGATAAACTGATTCTTAATTCCCCAGCCTAGAAGATAGGTTTAATCTGCCACACCTAGCCACTCCCTCAGAGTTCTTGCAAAAAGAAGACACTGGGGGCTGGGTAGGTTAAAGGGCCCAGGAAAATCTTCCCCTTTCCAAATCCTTTCTATGTCCAGATTTCTATATGATCTTTCCATCTTGCTTAGCCTAATCTGGTCTCCAGAAATATTCATTTATACATAGAAGCACATATTCAATTTTTAACAATCTGAATAGAGGTCTTTTAAGAATTTTCATTTGTTAATTAGATATTAACATCCCAATGTATGATATACACAGCAAACAGGCAGACACAAATAGAGTTAGACACAAACACACAATTCACTTGTGGCATCTCTCTTTAACAAAAGACAATAGCTGTATCATACACATACAAGGCTGCTTCATGCCCTTGACCTCCCTAGCTCTGTACAGGTGACTGCTCCCAGAATCTTCCATTATGATTGGATGAATTTATGGATGACACAGAGTGACATGGCCAATGAGCACTGGGCAAGAGCAGCTTCTAGTCTGGGTCTGCCTCAGTTCCATGGGCAACTGTGAGCAGATTTTTCACACTTGGGCCTAAACAGAACTTACTGCAAAACCCTTGATCTAAATCAATTTATGGGATAATGAAAATTAAGAAAATTAAGCTAAGCTTTTGTTCTGTACTTTCTTTCTAAATGGGTGGGCACAAGCCCAAGATTGCCAAAACAAATGAAGTACCAGAAACAAGGACATCAAATTCTTGGCTGTTCTAAGGAAGAAGGGGCTATATTAGAGACCTGATCTGAAAGGGGAGAACCATGGGAATAGGTCAAGGGCAGGCATGGGAATGATGGGTGAAGTCTCTACTGCCCATCACTCAGTCAGTCATAGCAAATCAATGTAATATAATGAATCTCTTTCCATGCTGGACAGTTGGCCCAAAGGAGCTTCCCACTTGGCTAGAGGAGAGGGTACTCAGGTGCCATCTACAGCATCTCAAGAGCCATGGGCAAGGGGCTGAGAATTGGGGAAGCCACAACCTCCTATGACTAATAAAGGCCCTGTTTGCCTAGTTTGGCCTTGTCCATTTCTCTGTAAGGCATCAGTGTTCATGCTGAGCTTCTTTTGGAAATTGTCTCCCATCCATGGCATTATGGGAATCTGCATATGTAGACTGATGGGTTCCAAAAGAGCATAGTAAGCAGCCAGGATTTTCCCTTAATGGAGTGTACAGGTAGCAGGCAAGGTTAGCCTCTTAGTCTAAGGACCCAAAGAGGCTTATTCATAAAGCTGAGGACTCTAGAATCCATTCCCTGTGGGACATGGGGCATAACTGGGATATAGACATTTGTGTTAATTCTAAAGTGCATGGTTGAGGCTCACCCCAGTGGAAAGTAGGAAATGCAAGTGTGACTTTTGTATATGAGAGTGAGAGTGTGCATAGGAATAAGGACACTTCATGATAATCAGAGAAGGAACCCTTGACTTGACAGTGCTCTCATTGCTTTCTTTCTCTTGCAATATCCAATCCAGGATATCACATTGCATTTACTTATCATGTCTTCTTAGACTCTTGCAATCTGTACAGTTCCTCAGTTTTACCTTTTCTTTCATGCTTTGAAAATTTTGCAGCATACTGATCAGGTATTTTGTAGAGAGTGCTTCAATTTGTGTTTGCTGACTGTTTTCTCATGATCGGATTGAAATTTTGTTTCATGACCACAAAGAATACCTCAGAGGTGTATTACGCTCTGCTCAGTACATCATATCACATGTATGTGATCTGGATATATATGTCTTATTTTACTAGTGATACTCCTTGATCACAGGGATGATGTGGTATCTACCATGTTTTGCTATTATAAAATTGCTTCATGACCTTTATAATTAATGAATACATTAGGGGAGATATATTGAGGCTAGATGAATATCCTGATTCACATCAAACTTTCGTCCACAAATTTTAGCATTCTTGGATGATTCTTGCCTGCAACAATTATTACTGTGGTAATTGCTTCAATTTGATTTTCTCTTTCCCTCATTCTTTCTACATTTTTAAAGTTGAAATGTATCCCTTCCTCCATGTCAATTTATTTTTTCAATTATTTATTTATCTCACTGTGGACACATGGGCATTTAATTTATTCTATATCTCTAATTCAGTACTACCACTATTGATTTTTTTGCTCAAGTTTTTCCAACCTTGGATATTTGGGAACTTTTTAAGATGGCTCCTGTGTACTTTCAACATGCACCCAATCTTTTTTGAGCACTTCCTTGATCTCTGTACCACAAGATGTCCCATGATCATCTTGTATTTTCTCTAAAACCTAGAAACAACCACTTCTTGAATGAGTCCTGTCTACTTTTATTAGAGAATAGTGTTTAGAAACCAAGGTCTAGGCACTATTATACTGTCATTATTCTAGATGCATCTGGCAGAGAGAACTACATATTATCTTCTGTACATATATTTAAAAACCAATTCTAATCCTCCCTGCTTCCTTATTAGTAAATTCATTTTCTAAACAGTGAACAACCTGGTTCTGCCTATCTACAATGTGTTGTTCAGTCTTTATATCCAATAAAATAGTATCAAAAAAGCTAACCTATCCATAACTCTGGGAGATATATCTACTATCTACACTCTGGAGGTTTTTTAAAAAAATCTAGTTAGGTCATCATCTTTTTGGTGCATTGCATTGCTTCTCATGGGGGTCTTGTGCCTCACCACACAGGTCTGTGGTGCCTTTTTTCTTTTTTTTACCAGGAGGTCTTGAGGATCACATGTGGGTCCTCCATATGGTAAATGGGAGCTCAATTGCTTGAGCCACAGCCACTTCCCTGGAGTTCTTTTTCTCTTTACACTTTACAATGAATTTCTCATTCTAATTAATCAAAATTATTGCTGAATTAATGGGTTAAGGGAACAATCCTCCTTTAGAGGTCTTAGAACTCCTAGGAAAAATGTAGGGAAGCATCTTCAGACATTGTATTAGATAATGTTTTCCTAGTCTTTACAACCAAAGCACAAGAAACAAAAGAAAAAAAATAGCTAAATGGGAATTCATAAAAATTTAAAACTTTTGTGATTCAAAGAAATTCATCATGAAAGTAAAAAGGCAACCTGCAGAGTGGGAGAAAATATTTAGAAACCATAGTTCTAATAAGGGTTTACTATTCAGAATTTATAATGAAATCCTACAACTCAATAACAAAATCAAAGAACCCATTTAAAAATTGTCAAAAGACTTGAATAGAAATTTCTCAAAAGAAGGTGTACAAATGGCTAAAAAGCTCAATGAAATATACTCAACGATATTAGCTATTAGGGAAATGCAAATCAAAACCACAATGAAATAGCATTTAATGCCCATGAGAATGACTACTACTGGAAAAATGAAACAAAACAAGTGTTGGAGAGAATGTGGAGAAATAGGAATGCTTTCATTGCTGTTGGAAAATCATTCTGCAGGTCCTCAGAGAGCTAAGTATAGAATTACCATATGACAATCCCACTTCTAGGTACATACCCAAAAAAATTGAAAGCAAGGCCTCAAACAGATATTTACACACTGATGTTCATAGTGGAACTATTTGAAATTGCCAAAATTTGAAAGCAACCCGTGTGTCCATCAAGAGGTGAATGGATAAACACAATGTGGTATATACATACAATGGAATATTATTCAGCTGTAAAAAGGAACAGAGTTCTGGTACAGCAACAACATGGACAGAACTTGAAGATATCATGTTGAGTACAATAATCCAGACATGAAAGGACAAATATTGTATACTCTAATTGACATAAAATAATTAGATTTTATCTTTTAAATCCCCATAACTGTATGCTAAATTTCCCTAAATGTCTGTTTACTTGTCACACTGCTCCTGGTAGCTGAAGCAGGAGTCAAACCCACAATTTCCTAAGACTTGCTCCTTTGCTACAAGCAGCACTCCCTTCATAATATATTTTGGAATGGCAGAATGCAACTGAGTCTTTTATTTTTAAACTGGTGCATGCATGTGGTGGTTCCCAAACATGTTTGCCAGTTCTTTGATTTACCCCTCATTTAGAGGTGGGGTCTATGCCCTCCCCAATAACCAGGGCAGATACCAGTGACTGCTTGTCACTCAAAGATTACTTTGGAAGCAAGGCTGTGTTACATCTATTGCTATGCTTGAAAAGGCATGGGCCACTACTTGTTCATGTGCATCACTCAACTGGGGAGCCCTCAGTCACCAGGTAAGATTCTGAGTGCCATGAGTCTACCCCACTGCCAGGAAGCCCTGGCCAATGGGGAGGAGGCATGTATTCCCTCCAGGCAAAGCCAGCTGCAACCCACAGACATGTGAATGAAATTGACCCAGATGACTCCAAACCCTGGCTGTTGAGCCACAACCAGCCAGGGAGCTTCTTCTGCTGAGGGCTCAGACATCATAAAGCAGAAATGCCCTCCTCACTATGTACCACTGAATTTCTAATCCCAGGAAACATGAGCAAAATAAAATGGTTGTTTTATGTCACTAGTTTGTTACATACATTTTTTGTTTATTTGTTGACTAGTAATAAGGACAAGAATAATTTACTGCAGTGAAGTGTACAAAGAAAGTGTATTGAAATCTGAATTTCTTTCCTTCCCTGTTTTGCAGTCTTCCAGGTCTGCCTCTGGCAGTAATAGTTGCTATATTTCTGCTTATCCTTCCAGATTTATTAACTGAAAATTTGTAAAGCACTGACACTGTGCCAGACATATTTCAAGGACTTTACTTATATTTGCTCATTTATTCTTTTTAAAAATATATATTTTAAAAGATGCTTATATTACATAAATGTTACACAAAAATTAGAGGGATTCCCATGTTCCCCACCTCCCACACCTCCCACAACCTCCCACACAAACACCTTTCATTACTGTGGCACATCACCTGCAATGGATATACACATCCTGGGGCTTTGCCACTGAGCATGGACCATAGATCACATTGTACACCACACTCTCTCTCCCACAGCTCTGCATGTCATATGCTGATGTAAAATGGCCTATATCTGTCATGGTAATGTCACTCAGGATAATTTCCAAGTCCCAAAAAAGCCCCTCTATTACAACTGCTTTTCCCTCTCCCTGCCCCTAAAGCCTCTAGTGGCCACTGGCTCCATATCAATGTTGTAATTTCTTCCATTGCTTGAATCATATGTCCACAACAGAACACCAGTAAGTCCACTCTAGTCCGTAGCTCTTCCCCAAATCCTGAGGAGTCTGGGGTGGTGCTGTCCACTCCACCTTCAAGTGAGAGGGGGCTTATATCCCATGGATAAGATTGATCTGTGGTCATACAGGTGGCAGGATGAAGGATAGTGTTGCTCTTCATCTGACTCTTTCTCAAAAATGGGAAGTCTGAAATAAATTCAAAACTGCCTTTACAATTCTATTCCTCTGATAGGATGGCTACATTTTCCCTACCTATTTCATAATTGTTTTCATTTTCTTTTCTATTTTCCCATTCATGTGTGGAATTGATTTCTAGTTTTGTATTTTTCAATCTCTAAGTTTTTCAAAAATTTTTTCTGTCAAGCTGCAGGCTTTTAATATTGTCTGTTTTGCACAATATAGCATTACCAGTTTTCTGCTGCACTAACTCAACCATCTCCCTCAATGGGGTAATCAAGGGAGAAAATATGGCATCATCTATATTGATGCAGTTTTTAGACCTTTTCAATGATTTGTATGTTCTGGAAATTTGGGGTAAATAATCAGTGATGATCATTTGTATTGCAGCCTTTTATACATGACGGGTAGCAAATTTCTTTTAAACATGGAGTTCTGTCATCTTCGTCCTAAAATTTTCACTTATTTCCATGTATTTAGGTGCAGATCATTTTCCTTCCTTTAGCTATTTCTCAAAATTATATAATAAAATGATTTTATTATATTTAATTATAATAAAATATAATAAATATAATAAAATATAATTTAATATATTATTTAATTAATATAATATTAATTAATTAATATTAATTATATTTTATTATATTATATAATAAATTGATTTTATTATATCATTTTAATCTGTGCCAATTTATGCACCAGAACCCACAGTAAATCCTACATTTACCTTAATTATATGTTTTCATCCAATATGTTCACCTACCATAGGAATGCATGGGTGAAAAATATAATGATTTATTTTCTCTTAATTGCTAAGTGAATAGCCAATCTTTTACATGCACAAGGTTAGAGGCATTGCTCAGTGAATCCCAGAGACAGAGAAAACTAAGAGCACAGACTTAGTTGCATAAAGAGAAAAAGTTGGTCATATACAGAGATGATGAAAGAATATATAATCTGATAGTTATATTCTTAGAAACAGAAATACTACCTTTTAAAACTAAATTCATATTGATGCTGTTTATTTAATCCAGAATATATTTTAAATTAATTCTTCTAGAAATGTTTGGTCACTTATGAATGACAAAAACATGGGTAGGGGATGGCATTTCAAATAAAAAATGCAAACTCTATTTGTTCTCAATATGTCAGCTTTGTTCCATTTTACCTGGAACTCTCACTATGGACTATACTTGGGGCCATGTTTAGGTAGGACAGAGAGTTTGGAGATTGATTTCCACAGTTTGGTCAGTAATTCAATCAATGTTGTCTGTGTAAGTGAATGTGGGATGAGCTTCCCTAGTTGAGAATACTCTCTGAATATAGTCATACTTGGATTCTGGGAAGATAATGTGTCTCAATGGGTAATGAAAACTTTGTGTTTGGAACTCTACCAATCTTTGTTCTATGTGTTTCTTCCTTTGACTGGTTCTACTTTTTGTATATTTTTGCTATAATAAAACTGTAATCCTAACTATAGCACTTTCCTGAGTTCAATGAGTCATTCTGGCAAAGTTTTAAGCCATGGAGACCCTGAGCTTGCAGCTGGTACCTGAAGTGAGGTCAATCTCATTTTGTAGCTCGACTGACTCTGTATTTGAAACCTAATTCCTTGCATCTTGGCTTAAGCACCTCCTCCAGGACATTGATTCTCTCCCATGAAAACCTTGGGGTTGGTAGGAGGGTTTGGAAAGGGAGTTCAGGGATCCAGGGTATGATCTAGAGGTCTCAAGTGTCCATGGTATCTGTCCCAGGGAACCAACTACATCTCTTACCCTGGATCCCTCACACAGTGTTGTGACAACATAGGGCTGAGGTGAAGATTCCAGGAGAAGAAGACAGCATATATTCTCCATGAGCTGTAAAGCATCATGACTATGTAAACCCTCAAAGTTATCACCCATCCTTCCATCCCAGAGCCGCCAAAGTATCTTTCCTGGATGTAACCACTATGTTACTTGCTTATTCTTCCTTTTATTACTGAACACTTTATAGAGTGATTTGGATATACCAGACATTTTTCTAAGGCTCTACCTGCATTTACTCATTTTCAGTCCCATAACATAACCAATACTAAATAGGCCCTATTAAAACATCCATATGACAGGGCAGAGCACTGATAAAGAGGGGTCACACAATTTTCCCAGGCTCGTGTGGTCTTTAAGTGAGATCCGAAACCATCTATCAGGCACTAGCACCCTATACTATTGGTCTCTGTGCTGTGCTGCCTCCTGGACAGCTGATGAAAAAGAGATCAAAAGTTTAACTATGAATAAATTAGTAATTTTTCTATGATCTTCTGCCAGTGAGATGTCAACAACTCTTTCTATTATGAATGCATTTCCCAAGTCATAGCCACAAGTATAAACACAGAAAATTTGATCCTTGGTCAAGAAAATCTACTGCCTTTCACACACAATCAGGACAGCAGCATCAAAATCACTCTCTGTCCAAAGAACAGGGGGCACTCTCAGATATCCCTGAGCAACTATTCCAAGGAAGGAACTAAGGAAATGCAATCATTATGTTGATTCAACAGTAAAAACTACAGTTTATTTAGTGCCCTGTACTTAGGAACAACCTTTAAAATGGTTAAGCCAGATTCTTTTTGCATATTCAAAAATTTTAATTTACTAAGTCAATCTGTAGTGCTACAACCAGTTTATTAGAGATGTGGCTCACATTTGCAGTTCAACTTTGGTTCACACTTAATGTTAGGCCCACACTTCAAAATAAATGTTGGACATTAGTAGATTGCTAAATAATAGCTGAAATAGGTCAATCCAGAATCAGGGCTGCCAGATTTTTAAAAAATATACTTTAAATTTTAGAATAGTTTTAGATTCACATAAAAATTGGGCACCTAGTACAATAAGTTCCCACATTTTCTGCTGCCAACCAACCCTTTCCTCCCCAGCTCACAGTTTCCCTTGATAACATCTTGCATTATTGAGGTACATTTATACAATTAATGAGCCAACATTATACATTTTTATTAAGGTTCATGCTTTGTGCTGTACCCTCTATGGGTATTGACAGATGCATAGTCATGTACCTACCATGGCTGTATGTCATGAATGGAATTTTGTCCCCCAAAATGAAATGCTGAAGTCTTATCCCTCAGAACCTGTCAATGTGACTTTATTTGGAAAAACAGTATTTGCAGATGTAATCAAGATGAGGTCATAGTGAATTACCATAGCTCTAATCCAATACAACTAATGAGTGCCCTTATAGAAAGAGTCAGGTGCAGACTAAGTGAAGGCTGAGTGAAGATGGTCACACACAGAAAACGTGGCCACATGAAGATGGAGTTAGAGTTAACAGTTATGCTGACAAAAACCCAAGACACTTGGAGCCCAAAGAAGCTGGAAGTCAAGCAATGATTCTTTCCCTAGAGTCTTCAGAGAGAGCAAGGCACTGCTGACCCCTCAATTTTGGACTTCATATCTCTAGACCTGGGAGAGAACAGTTTCTCTAGTTTTATGCCACCCAGTTTGTGGCAATTTATTATGGCAACCCTGGGATCTAATACAGACTTTATCCTGGGAAATGGGTGGTGCTTGACAACAATAGGGTGAGATCTCATGTAGACATTCCAGCTAAAATCCAGCTTCAATGCACAGACATGGGTAACATTAACATAGATGTTTCCCACTTCTCCTTTCAAGCCACCCCCAGCCAGTGAGTCAGCTGAGGCCACAGACATTAAAAAGCACAAAGGGCCATCCTCACCACTCCCAGTCTGAATTTCTAACCTTGTGAAACATGAGCAAAGGAAAATATTTGATTATGCCACAATTTTGGAGTGTATATTTTCTGCATATTAATGGCAACAAAATTAATACCTTTGCTGAAAACTGAAATGGAACCAAAGAAGACATGTGGAAATCTAAGTATGCTTCCTTCCCTGTTCTGCAGCCCTCCAGCCTCTGCCTCTGGAAGTAACAACTGTTAAGTTTTTTCATAGTCTTTCAGAAATATTGATTGAACATTCCTATAGCATTCATGATGCACCAACATTTTTCTAAGGCCTTTACCTATATTCACTCATTTATGTGACTATCCAGAGGTGGAATCAGGGAGAAAAGTTCTCCTCTTCATTCCAAATATTCTCTGAAGTGCTGCTCATAATTGCCTTTAGAATTATACTCCTCCAATGGGATGGTTACATTCTTCTTAACATACTTCCTAATCCTTTTTACAGTTCTCTTCCAAGTTGACATTCAGAGGTTTGAACCTGTTCTCTATTTTGTTGTTATTCTTTTCTATATTTTTCTGATTTTCCTATCAATCTGGGGACCATGAAAATTTCTCCATTTAGGACAACAGAGAATTACCTCTTCGCTTCCTCACCTGCCCAACCACTCTCTTCATTTGGGTAAGCATTGGAGAAAAGATGCCATCATTTCTATAAACAGTACTTATACCTCATCAACAACCTATTTGTTAGTTAAAGAAATCTGGGGTGAATCAGCAGGGATAGACCTTTGTTCTGTTGCATTCCATAACAGGAAAGGTACTGCTGTATTAGTGTTCTAGGGCTACCATAAAAGTACCAAAATCTTGGCCTCTTGAAACAATAGAAATTTTTTTCCTCACATTTCTGGAGGCTACATGTCTGAAATGAAGGTGTCAGGGCCATGCTCTCTGAAAAGGTTCCAGGGGAGGGATCTATCTTTGAATATTCCTAGATTCTGGTGGTACTTAGCTGCCTTTGGTGTTCCACCACTTAGTTGTACATAACTCCAGTTTCAGCTCCATCTTCACATAGACTTCTCCCCTGCATGTCTGTCTGTCTTTGTCCCTTTTCCTTTTTATAAGAACACCAATCATATAGGAATAGGGAGCCTGTGTATGGGATTAAATGTCCATCTCTCCCTAAATGTACTGCTGTAAGAAAATATTTCTTGTTTTAGGAGAGGTTTAATTTTCTTTCCCCAATTCAAATACCACAAACTTTTTCGTCAATATTCTTGTTTTTACTGGAAATTTTCTCTTCTTTTTATTTTTTGTTCTTCAAGTTTAAATCAAGAGGATTAGGAATTTGATTAATAGCTACTGTATTCTTTTCCTTTGAAGCTTTTCCAGTTAATTCCAGGGCATCTTGATAATTATCCATTAATAAATATTTAAATCCTTCCTTCAAGCACCCTATAACCTGCTTTGTAGGTGTAACCCTAATAAAATATAAATTTGAAAACATCTCCTCTAACCTCCAACCTCTCCCTCCCCACCCACACACTAGGAGCAACAATTTTCCATTTTAGGTGTTGGCATCATTGGAAACCTTACTCAGTTCTGGTTCTTCATACAGAACTCGTTCAAAAAGCTAAGCTGCAGTATTCCCATGAGCTCACAATTTATCACTTTAAGACACTTAAAATTTTTTAACAAATCAATTTTATTGATACATATTAATAAATACATAATTTATCTAAAGTGTAAAATCAATGGTATTTGATTTAATCACACAGTTATGTATTCATCACTTCAATCATTATTGAACCAATTTTATTATTTCAATAATAATAAAAACAAAAAACAGACAAACAAGAAAATCCCTCACCTCTTAATCTTTCTATGCTTCCCCCACTGTACATAGTTGCTGATTTTAGTTATTTGCACCAGAGATTAAGACCAAGCTTAACTATCCAGACTATGCTTCCTAACCAAGTTACAATGCTTTTTAATAACTCATCTCCATTATTCTTCTCAATGTAGATTTTAAAAATATTTTTTATTTTTTAAAAGACACATAGTTTACATAAATGTTACACAAAAAAATATAAGGATTCCCATATCCTTCCCACACCTTCCCACATAAACAAGATCCTTCATTAGTGTGGCACATTCATTACAATTGATAAATGCATCCTGGGGCTTTGCCATTAAGCATGGAACATAACTATATTCTACACTTTCTCCTACACAGTTCTGCATGGTATGTGATGATATAAAATGGCCTATAACTGTCACTGCAACATCACCCAGGATGACTCCTAATTCCCAAAAAGCCCCCATATTAGAACTGTTTTCCCTCTCCCTGCTACCAGAGCCTCCAGAGGCCACTGGCTCCACATCAGTGTTGTAATTTCTTCCATTGCTAGAATCATAATATATCTATAGTAGAATACCAGTAAGTCCATAGCTCTTCCCCTAATCCCAAGGATTCTGAGATGATGACATCCACTCCACCTCCAATTGAGAGGGTACTTATATCCCTTGGGAAAGATGGATGGGACTAGCATGACTGCAGCTGCAGACACTCTCTGTTCCCTGGGATGGCTGTTGTCCATCATCTACCTGCCAGTTGTCCTGGGTGAGTCCAATGAGCTGTAGAGTAGATCTTGCTGCTCCACTGAGGTTCTTGGCCCAACTAGCACATGGGCAGCCTAACGACTCGAGTCTCTGGATGTACACCTACAAACTCTAGCACCACATATAGGTTTATATAGAAGGGATAGGTCAGCTATTTGAAGGGAAGACATAATTGAGTCCAACTCTGTCACTCTTAGGAGAAATTAGTTTGGAAGAAGAGAAAATGACCTTATGTAATAAAGCAAGTATTAATAGTTCTGAAAGTCCTTAGAAATTATTTTCCCTAAGGCAATCAACCATAATCTCACCAAATGTTTCTAAGCTACTGTCTAAATTAAAGACCCTTGTGCTTCTGGGCATTTGCTTTACAACTTTGACTTTGCCTGGCTCAGAAACTATTTCTCTGGAGGCTTCAAAATGCATCATCAGACACATAGCAGTTCAGGAAACACTGTTGGCTTTGTGTTTATCTAGCTTTCTCAAGAATAGGAGGAAATATGAGTGGTAAAGTTAGCTGCCAGGAAAATCTGAGATGAAGAATAAAAAAGAGCACAAACTATAGGTAGTTCAGTGAAAATATTGACCATTATAAGAGTAACCTAGATGTATAGAAAGAGATAGATCAATAAAATGAGGCACCTGCAAAATCATGGTTGATAAAAAGTTATTTGTTGGTAGGGACTAACATTTCTGGACTAGATGGTTTAGGAATAAAGCACAAGAGAAAAGAAAAAGGAGTAAACATATTTCCCCATATGCATCTCAGATCGGAAAATGACATGATATTAAAACTAGAATATAATGAAAATGCTGGAGAAAATCAGCAATTAAAATACAGCATGGTATTTACTCTATTTACCATGAAGCTCTTTCTGTTTTGATTACTATGGCTGTGTAATAAGTTTTTGTTTTTTTAATTTTTTTTAATTTGTAAAATGATATATAAATACATATGCATATATGTGCATTTGTTTATATAAATGTTATTTGTTATATATATATGTACATTTTATAAAGGTGCCTAGATTACCCAAATATTACTCAGAAACTATGGGGATTCCCATGCTCCCCACCGCCCACACCCCCAACAACACCCGACACAACCATTCTCCATCCATGTGGTACTACACCCGCAATGGATATACACATCCTGGGGCCTTGCCACCGAGCATAGACCACAGTTCACATCACAGAACACACTCTCTCCCACCCAGTTCTGCATGGTATATTCTGATGGAAAATGGCCTACATTCGTTGCTGCTTCGCCGCTCAGGACAACCCCCAAAGTCCCAAAAAAGCCCGAGTATTTCAACTGCCCCTCCTCTCCCTGCCCCAAAAATGTCCAGTGGCCACTGGCTCCACCTCACTGTTACAATTTCTTCCATTGCCTGAATCACAATATGTCTACAACAGAACACCACCAAGTCCACTCTAGTCCACAGCTCCTCCCCCCATCCTGAGGGGACTTGGAAGGTGATGCCACTCCACCTCCAAGTGGGGGAGGGCTTATATTCCATGGATATACTGGATAGGATTATCCTGCCTTCAGCTGCAGGCCCTCTCCATTCCCTGGGATGGCTGTTGCCCATCGTCGTCTCCTTGCCAGGTTACTTGGATGAGTCCATTGAGCTGTAGGGTAGGAGTTGCAGCTCCACTGAGATTCCAGGCACAGCTGACACATAGGTGGGCCAGAGGATACAGTCTCTGGAAGCACACCTAAAAACTCCTGCATCACATATAGGTTTGAGTAGAAGGGACTGATGGACCACGTGCAGGGATGACTTGTTTGAGTCCAACTCTGTCACTCTCAGGAACACAGATGCCAATGAAGAGCCCACTAATTAGGCACCATTCTCTGGGGCTATCCCCACTTGTATAGGACCTGGGTGTCACCAGAGCCCTTAGGGGTCCCTCAGTGTGGGGTGATATCCACTTAGGTGT
>JAQZBX010015480.1:8277-37579 GCA_029593785.1 Cabassous unicinctus | reverse complement strand
ACTCTTAATTTGTTTAAGGCCAAGCAGCAATTTTCTTCAAAGTGTAAAATATAATAAACGTTTACTTTGAAAATTGACCTCCTCCATCCTAACTCCAGGGCCTTAAGCAGATCTGTCTTCAGGATCATGATGACCTCTTGCTCAATGCAAAGATCCTGACCCTGCTCTCTCTTTGGAGAGAGAAGTCTTGCCTATGGATTTTTAAAAAAAAGGTAAGAAGGATTAATGTGCATGTTGAATTTCAGTTAAGTAATTATAGTTATGGTCAATTATAAAGGCTAGTGATCTAATATAGAATGAACTCAATTATTTTATAAAACATCAACTTCTCTATGAATATGTTCCCCAGTAACCAACACTAATAAAAACTAAAGGCAAGGCAGGCTGAAGATGTTATTGTCAAAGGCTGGTTTCTGAAGAGCAGGCTTTGGCTTTCCCAGAAGCAGGGCCCCTAGCGCTGGCTCCGTGTTCCAGTCAGTATCCCGGTGTATTTGTTGCTACATTTGCATATCCAAAAAACTCTGGCGTCCTTTTACCTCTTCCTTTTAAATCACAGTTGAGCGTTTGGGTTCTATTTTGTATTTTTAAATAAAAACATTTTTTTAAAAGTAGTAGTTGTATGTCTTCCTCTACTCTCTCCCTAACATCAACTATTGGATCATATGGAGCTAATTTACTTTTCTGTCACGAGAATCTCTGTTCTTGACAGTGTGGGATTGATTAAAACCAGGCAGTTAAAAGGTCAGCTTTGCAGGCAAGTTTGCACACTACGTGACTCAAAGGCTTCAGGAGGGACAAGGAGAGATGGTGGTGTTGCCACAGGAGAAGGAAGAAGCTATCTCGTGGGGCTGTTTCCTCCAAAAGACCAAGGCTGCAGGATCTGCTGTTCTGGGACAAAGTTAGGCTATCAGCAGCACTGACTGTCCATACCCTCTTTTCCTTCCTTCCTTATGGCTTTGCACTTCAGCCTGTTTCGGTTCATAGGCAGTATTATGTATAGAAAAATTGCCAGATCTGACTCTAAGACAAGATTTGAGTCCCTGTTCTGCCAGAAACTTGAGGACTTGGTTGAAGTCCCTTAACTTCTCCTCCTCAGCTTCTGGAGCCTAAAAATAGAGATTAATAAACCTGTCATGTGAGGATCAAATGAAGATAATTTTTGAAGCTATAAAGTACTATATAAATGCCAACTATTATTATTATTGTGACTATTATGACAAATGACTGATCTGAATCATTATTACCATGACTCATTCATATGAATCATTGTTACCAGTTCATTCATGCATTCACCGAGCATTTATTTATTGTCTACTATCTGCCAGGCATGGGGTACCTTCAGGGTCCTTGGTAAGTAGCATGTAGTAGAGACTCAATCCACCAGTTTGCTGAACCAAACAAGAATGAACTGATAATTTAATGTATTATTGTGATAATACATATAAGACATATATATGATACATATTTTCCCATTTTAGCCACTTTCATGTGTACAATTTAGTGGTATTAATTAGCATAATATTGTGCTACATCATCACCATCCATTACCAAGACTTTCATCACCCCAAAGAGAAACTCTGTACCCATTAAGCAATTTGATACAGAGAAGCAAAATGATTTGCTGAAGGCAGTCCATTAAGTATGCTCATTCCTTCCTTCCTTTTTTCAGGCATTTATTCCATGAATAATTTTTGAATATCTGCTGTGTGCCAGGCCTTCTACACTCAATCCATAGCTGGAACTAAAGAGAAGTTGAAGGCTTGTTTCGAGTCTTCTTCCATTTCAACATCATTTTTTAAGTCTCATGGAAAGGAAAAATCTAAATGCATCCTGGAAAGAAAGGACCATTTCCTCTGATGATTAGTATCGGCTATATCCTGTTTCATTCCTTGTACAGTTCCTCTACAAGTCAATGGGAATTGCGTAAAGGTTCTGAAGGCAGGATGTGCCTCGTAGTGGGATGAAAAGGAGCCTTGCAGTTGGTCAGCAGACTAAATTTAAACCCTTATTTGTAGTGAGTATATAATTAAAATGAAAAAATACAGCTGCATGGGTGGGTTTCTACATGAAACTTCCTTCAATAAAAAATGAAAAGAGTCAGGGGAACAAGAGGAAAGCACCCACAGTTACACGAGGCATGAATTGTCTTTCATAGGGACAAAGATATTTTCATCCTAATCTTTCTTTCTAGATACAAAAAGTGCCTCTCCCTGCTGGATTAGGCAGATGACAGCAATAACAGTACCGCAGCTGGGAATCTTCACAGCTGACAGGTGCTGGATATACGACGCCCCATATTGTCCTGTGTCCTGTGAAGTTATACAGTGCTGCAGAAGGGTGGGCCGCGCCTGATCTGGCGAGGAGAGGCCTCGTCTGTTGACGACTCTTTCAAGATTCTCCCACTTGCTCAAACAGCTGCCAGAGGCAGCCATAAAATATTGCTTAATTATAGAATTGCCCTTGATCCTCTTTATCCCTTCTTTTTTTCATCTTCTTCCTTGTGCACCCCTCCCTGGTTCAGAACACCTTTAGGCTAAACATTCATAGGAGCATTATGGTGGCGTCTTTTTTGACTTAGTTTGGGAACTGACAAGATTTTCAACCCTATACTCGAGCTGTGGAATAATTTTCAGAGACATTAATTAGCAGTTACGGGTGCAAATGTGGAATGCAACGTTATTTTTAAGCATGAAGTGGGTTTGTTTGGGGTGGGAGGGGATAGCATCCTCATTCTCTCTATTTTCTGCTTAAAAAATAATACTTTTTGTACAAAATGAAGAAAGGACACAGAGATCTAAAGATATGAATAAAACCCATTTTCCCACATATATATGTATGTATATATGTGTGTATGTATATACACTCACATACATCCCAAAATGGAATTATGTCACATGCCAAAATGGGATTATGTTTGCTTGGCAATATATTGTGGACATGTTTCCATTTGAACAAATATGGATCTGTGTTGTTTATAATGGCTGCTCAGTGTTCCATTGTATGGCTGTACCATAATTTACTTAATCGTTCTATCATTACACACTTAAGATATAAACAAAACTGCAGTGGACCTCCTTGCACATACATTTTGCATATTCTTTGTGTTGATTGGGAATTATGTTTGACTGTGATTAACAGGGATGTGAAGTGAAATAGAAGTTTTTTTTTTCTTTTTAACATTAAAGAAATCTGAAATAAGTCAGTAAAGGCTGGCCTGATGGCATCAAACAATCCTATCTTTCCTCTTTGTTGTCCTCGGTGTGTGTCTTCCATTCCTCATGATTCAAGAGAGCTGCCATAGCTCTAGCCAACATGTCCATATTCCAAGCTGGAGGAAAACGGAAGGGTAGAAAGGAGAAAAGTCTGTGTATTCATTACATTTAAAGAGTTTCCCCAGTAGTCTTCTTGCAACACTTTTGTTTATATTTCATTGACCAGAAGTTAGTCTCATGGCCACACCTAGAATCCAGAAGAAGGGGAGAACAGATATTCAGAAGCAACCAGCTATCTCTGCCATATCATAGTAGAAGTGAATGCTGGATCAAAGCTTTTAAAAGCCTTTTGTTATGTATTGGCAAATGACTGTTCAGAAAGATGGTACCAAGTTAAGTCTAGCAATATGTGAAAATTAACCTTAGTAAGGCTGCATGTTGTCTTATTCAAAATGGTTCTTTTGTGAACATTGTAAACTTAGGGATTTTTTAAAGCTATTTTCTTGAAGCTGTGGGTTTTTTTCTTGTGTTTAAATCATGCATTCTGCAGAGGATGAGGTGGAGAGTTTTACTACTTGATTAATATTTACAATTTTTTTCTTAAGTATCTATATCTATATAAGTAGCACATTCATTCCAATTATTGGAAAGACATTTACCAGAGAATTGATGTATTCACAAATATTTCTTCTACTTGTAAACAAACTTATTTGGAGGTTGCCGGTTGAATTAATAAACTGACTGAACTTTGACTCTCTCCTATTTTAAAAAATCTCCCTGCCTCCTTATCTTTCTTTATGTTGCATATGTTATAGAATAGAATACATTCCTATTCACAGTTAGAAAAGTGATCAGCCAAAGTATTACTATCACTAAGGGATCATACTGAAAATAGATGTTTATTATAATGCTACTTTTGAGTCAGAACTAACTTAAAACATACATGTGGCAGTTAGTGAATCTGGATAAAGAGTAGATGAGCATACCTTGTGTATTCTTGCAACCTTCCTGTAAGTTTAAAAACATATAAAAATTAGGGAAGCGGATGTGGCTCAAGCAGTTGGGTGCCCGCCTACCACATGGGAGGTCCCAGTTTGGTTCTCAGTGCCTCCTAAAGAAGACAAGCAAGACAACGAGCTGACCTGATGGGGTGGCATGGCAAGCTGACACAACGAGATGACACAATGAGGAGACACAACCAGGAAACACGAGAGGCACAACAAGCAGGGAGAGGAGGTGGCTCAAGCGATTGGACACCTCCCTCTCACATGGGAGGTCCCAGGTTGGGTTCCCAGTGCCTCCTAAAAAGAAGACGAGCAGACACAGAGAGCACACAACAAACAGACACAGAGAACAGACAGCGAGCACAAACAATGGGGACAGGGGAGAAATAAATAAAATAAATCTTTAAAAAAAAAAAAAATTAAATGTTATATGTATACAAAATAGATGTTTATTTTATATGTGAATTTATATCAACTACTTTAGCAAGAAAAGAGGGGCTTTGGGTGGGAAAATAAGTCATAATTGAAACAGATACATATTTCTGTACTTTATGTTAAAGAAGTGAAATTAAATCAATCATGTTTTTGAAAAATCAACATTCACTTGTGGGTACAAAGCTACTCTATTTGGAATGTGCATGAACATGCCTCGGATACAACTACAGTACTCCCCACCCCCCACCCCCTTATGGCTAAATTTGAAGAATGCTTCAAAAGAAGCTTCTTGCATTTCTGTGCCTCTACATTTTGGAACTATTGTCTCCTTGTAAATGATTAAAAATTAAATTAGTCTACAACTTCTTGAGCATTCCTCTGTTAGGAAAAATCTTGGTGGCATTTGATCTCATCATTATCTTCATTTCAAGTTAAAAATCCCCTTTCTACCTTAAATGTGAGGCTGAAAATCTAGTGCTGACATGGAAGGCTCACTATCAACCAGAGTGCCTAACATGGGTGTTGAAGGAATTGCAGCTGGGTCCATTGCCAGCTTTTCTCATACTGAATCTGAGAGTTATTATAATGTATGGGGGTGGAGGTGGAGAGGGCACCTGTGGCTTGTGGGCTACCTAGTTATGTTGTGTTTTAAGATTATTTTTGTCCCTAGATCAATTATTACTACTATTGTCCCTAGATACAATTATTACTATGTCTGACTACATAAACTCAAGTACAGGTATGTGTATACTTCAGAGATATTGCGGGTTTGGTTCCAGACCGCTGCTGTAAAGCGAGTCACATGAAGTTTTTGGTTTCCCAGTGCATATAAAAGTTATGTTCAGGGAAGCGGATATGGCTCAAGTGGTTGGGCATCCGTCTGTCATATGGAAGGACCTGGGTTCGATCCCCAAGACCTCCTGGTAAAATTAAAAAAAAAAAAGGCGAGCAGGCAAGCTGGGCCTGCGCAGATGCACGGCAAGCCACGCAGCAAGATGATGATGCAACAAAAGAGAAACGCAGGGGAGAACCAAGGCGACACGTCCCAGAAACCAGGAACTGAGGTGGCACAAGTGACAGTGCCTCTCTCCCACATCGGAGGACCCCAGGATCGAATCCTGGTGAAGCCTGAGCAGGCAAGAAACAGACACAGAAGATCACCCAGCAAGTGGACAACAACGGGATGACTCATAGAACTGTACACCAAAAAGAAAAAATAAAGTCAATTTTAATTAAAAAAAAAGTTATGTTTACACTACACTGTAGTCTATAAGTGTGCAATAGCATTAAGTCTGAAAAAACAATGGACCTACCTTAATTAAAATGTGGCACAGAGGCACAAAGTGAGCAGAAGCTGTTGGAAAAATGGTGCCAATAGACTTGCTTAACACAGGGTTGCACAAACCTTCAATTTGTAAAAAGCTCACTCTCTGCAAAGAGCAGTAAATTGAGGTGCAAAAAGGTGAGATATGTCTGTATATCTGTAGTGATTTTTTAAAATAGTAAATTGATGTCTATCCTTATTTTCCCCATTTTCTTGGATTCATTGTATCCTTGGGAGTTTGCTGTTCTTTTGCATTCTAATTACTCAAACCCCTGAAAATAGTTTGGGCAGGTTTTCATAAGTGAAAGGAAGGGAACTAATATTTAGAGAGTGCTGTGGAAGCTACCACTTTGGGTAGGTACTTTACTTTTGTGATTTGATGAAATACTCAAAACATCCCCATGAAGTGGATGTTCTTAGGTCCATTTTATAGTGGAGGAAACTGAGGCTCAGAGATGTTAAGTAAAGATACAGTGGTCTCCTAATCAGTTAATGGAAGACGCAAGGTTCAAACCCAAAACACCACTCTGCCTCGTTTGAGTCATACTTTCAGTCAAAGTTGCCAAGAAATACATGTTAGGAAACTTTGTGGACCGAGTTTAAAACACGAAACATAAGTCATGTTGCCCGGGGATTATTTTCATGGTTATCGGGTGGTACTCTCTCTCCTCTGCCTCAGAAGCCTAATCAGTCCCTTTTAATGCCTTAGTTTCTGTGTTCATTCCTTCAGATCACCTTTAGCATAGTAGGACTCTGACTCTGAAAGACCCCTCCACTCTCTCTCCAGATTCTGGGGCTCATGTCAGCCTTTTCTCTACTTTTATTAGCACCATGCCTTCCAAATGTGTGCAGAAAGTGGTTCTGATGGCCAGAGCCCAGGATGGTTCATCCACTTCCCAGAATCAAAACAGACACACACACACACACACACACACACACACACACACACACAACCAACCAACCAAAAGGAATTGAATCTCTTCACATGAGTAGAGGGAAAACTAGGCTAACTCAAAAGAGTTTTTCATTTTAAGGAGACCTTTGTCCTCAATTTTGGCGAGTGACTTTTTGGTCCCATTAGAAAGAGGATAAGGGAGTGCAGTGCAGTTTTAGCCTTAAGATATTTTACATTTGGAGTGGCTTAGGAGCCAGGCAAGCAGTATGTCCATATCCTATTTAAGAACAACTGGAAAAACAACATGTTAAAAACATGTGTCGGGGCACAAAACGCCTGGAAAAACAACGTTCAAAGTATTTTAGCATGTAGAGTAGTTCAGTGGTTTAAAAACAGCTTCTTTTAAAAACTGATAGTGAGATTAAAGCTGCTTCCCAGATGTCAACTGCAGCTCATATGAGGACCGTATCTAACATGCAGCTATAGAGATAGAATAAGGTGCTGTGGCCTGTTTATGATAATAGCAGCAGCAGAGTCTGTGCTCTTCACCACCACAGAACCCATTATTTCACTGCTGCCACCTCCCCACCAATTTGATTGTCAGCTCCTAGAAGGCCAGTGTGAGGTCATCTTCTCTTATGCCCATCCTGAGGAGAAGACCAGAAGACACTGCAGGCACTCAGCACCACATGCATATTGAAATGGCATGAATTCTACACTGCACACATAGCAAATTCCAACATATGTGTTTGGGTACAGCATCATTTCATCTGGAGATCAGCCAAAAAATAGCATCATATCCTAACCTTGGAATGAACTGGCTCTGCTGGACTTATTGAAAGATAATATACTGTATACAAAACCTAGTATACTTTACATTATGGGCCATTTAAAGGATTTTCAGTGGTAATTTTCACTGCTTTTAACAAAACTTACAATGGAACCAAATCCCCACAGAAGATATAGCACCCACTATAAATGCTTATCAAATGAATAAATGCATGAATGCATTCTGCTTCTTACAGATAATTCTAGAATTCACACATTCATAAAGATCCTCATCTTTTCTCCATTTTTCATTCCCATCCCATGTCTTTGTGAGAAAGGAGAAAAGTGGAATAAAGAATCTACCAAGTGCTGTTTTGTACTTGATGTCTAGAAATAATAAAACCTAGTAAAACAAACTCTTATAATTTTGTTCAGTTTCAACACAATAAACTTAAAGTGATTTATAGATTGTTTAATGGCATTACTGATCCTGATGTGAGAAGAGGAAAAAAAAGCTTGGTGTTGGTAATAAAATTGCCAGCTACCCAGGCAGATTTCCTCAATATGCCTCTTGCCTTAAGGCAAACAAGCAAACAAAAACTTCCAGTCCTTTTCTTTTTCTTGTTTTTTTTTCTGGGAGTAAGAAAAATGAGATTAAGCAAGAGTTCGGTTCAGTTTGCAGAGACAAAGTCAGGTCTGCCAGTGTTGGATGACGGGGGGAGCTCGGAGCGGGTGATGGGGGAGCTCAGAGTGGGTGACGGGTGTCTCTAACACAATGGCTGACTGCTCACCCTCTGAAATGAGGCCCGTGAGTCACACGGTGGGGATGTGGTGATGAGTCACTGGCTTCCCAAAGTGGTTTTCTCCAAGAAGTGGCACATTCATAGTGTCCCCCTCTCTCCCACCCCAGGGACAAAACTCTGGCAAATAAAGCTCTGCAGGAACCATGGGTGTTACAGTCCCAAGCCTGCTCCTTGTGCCTTTTGGACCTGACCGAGCAGGTTCGCTAGAATGAGTCTGCAGAGATGTCAGAGGTGCTCAGTGGGAAGGATTTGAGGTTGATACAGCACCACAGCTGGCCATGGCGGAAGTACTCATAGACCTTTCACGCTGCTACAGCTACTACTGCTGCTAATTTCGACAAGTGGAGGCTTCTTGGCAAGGCTGTGATGGAAGTTGAGGATTAGAGCCTGGTAGTTAAAAATAAAATCCCTGCCATTCATTCGGAATTCCAGAGAACTCTGAAATTTTTTGAATTGGCAAGTGAATGGTAGAGACCGGAAGCTTGTACCAAAATAATGCTTCTGTCTTTTATTAGTGGATCCTTAAACAAATCCCCTATTTATATATGAGTTATTATTACTGTGTCATAGACTGCAGCAATGTTTGGTGAGCTGCCTAAGTGAGAATCTGACCGAAACCTTTTAACTGTAAATTCCTTGTGGTTTTAAAGAAGGATGGGCTTTCTCATCCAGCATGTTTCTGTTATATAGCCAGTCACATTTATTGTATGGCACAAGAGTCAGTTTTTACAGCTTTGGAGCTTAAATTCTGAACAAAATGAATGTTTTGCTAATGGATGTGTCAGCTATGTACATTTGCAGCCTGACTTTTACCTCTTTGTGTCCTTTTTTTCTAATGCATTGGCCTAGCGAGAGATGGTGTTGTTTAGGATTTGGACATAATGGGAGAAGAATTGTGACCAATTATAATGTGATGAATCCTGCATTGGGACAAGGAATCATCAGTTGGGGTGACAGTAGGAAGAATGATACTTTGGGAAGGAGGTTGATAGCTTCAGAAATAAAATAAAACATAAGCAACGTGTCTTTTAGCCATGTGAAGAGGCGGCACTTTATTTCCCGTTGTCAATGTATTGAAGTTCAAAAGCGGACTCCCATTGTCCACGTGGACTGATAGGGTTAAGCAGAAGGAAACAATTTACTGGATGGTTCCAGTGAGAGGTTCAGGTCGAGATACAGGCTTAGATGTAGGTCTTGAGCTGAGCAACCACTGCGATGGAGCTCCCACTGCTTTCTGGTTTTAGGAGATGGCCGAAAAAGTACCTGGAAAGAGAATGCACACCTGGGCCTGGGAGAATTCATAAGTGTACTTTCTAGCTGTCTTTGTTTTGTGGTTAAAACTCATCTCTGGTATGAGCTGCAAGACCTAAGTGCCATTGGCAAAAAACACAAAACACAAACACAAACAAAACCACATACATACATAAATAAAAAAGGGCCACTCAAAGGCATGCAAGACATGTCATTTCTTAGGTCTTGAAATTTAAATAACACACTCTGGCATGTTCAGTTTAATTTAAATACAGGCAGAATTTATCTCTGAAATACAATTAAAAAGTCAACCAGCTTTTGCATATTTGTACTCTAATTCAAGATGGGGAAGTTTTCAAAATTTTAATGTAAGTCTTAGGCAAGTTTTCTTGAGGTTAAAAATTGGCATAATATTTGTTGTCTGCTGACAGCAGGTCAGATTTACTTGGCAAGCCCTATCTGGGACTTTATCAGCCTCATCCAAATCTGTTTCAACTTCCGTTTTTAACACTGATGGTTTTAATTCAACTGGTGGGAAGGTTTACAAAAAGCAAGTTGCAAAACAATTCATAAAGCGACTTTTACATACACTTGTTACAACATTAGAGGGTAGTGGAACGGATTAATAAAATGTTATTTTAACATCTGGCTTTTAAAAATAAGATGATTTACGTATACCTTAAGTTGGGTTTATGAAGATTATGGAGGTTATGGGAATAATTGATTTTTTAAAGAGCCTACTATGTACAAAGCACCTTGCTATGCCTTACGTGTCATTTCCGTCTTAAGAAGAGCTGCGCATTCTATCAAAAGAGAAATCTGAGCACACAAAAAATGAAGGGGAGTGAAGAAGAGGTTAAAGAGGAACTGAGATTATCAAGGGGTTGAAGAGATGTAGCATTGAGTGTGAGTTGAGTATTTGAACCTATTGGCCTTGGTTTTATCACCCCAGCTACATTTAAATTCTCTTCTTAGTGTTCTCCACCTATCTAGGTGGGTCTATCTACCTATCTAGGTGGTTAAAGTGTAAAAGAGGCAGGTTGGAGGTTGCTTCTAAGTCCTAAAAGTTCTGTTTTGATAGTAGGGAGCCCTGAACAACATCTGACTTTAATATGAAACTCTAATATATTTAAAGAAGTGGAGGCAGAGAGGAGGGGGAATAAAATCAAAACACATATTTGAAGACTAAATCTCTGCCCATAGAAATAAGTAGAGTGCTGCTATGAACTCTATTTATTTTTCCAAATGAAGCGCTTGTAATCATTCCTATTTTTATATCTTTTGTAGGTTTCCAGCAATACAAAATGTATTACATAGGCCTTCTCTATTTCAGAAAGTCTTTGTTGTGTGGCTTCCTTCTATAAAGTTAGTGTACTAGGTCACGAACTGAAGGGTGAAATTCATCCAAAAGCACCAGGCCTTTTCCTGGGCGGTAAGAAGCCCATGTGTTCTATTTTTACAGCTAAGATTTTATCTTTGCCTCTAATGGTACTGCCTCTAGCCAGGGTTTTTATATTTGCAAAATGCTTTTCACTTTTATACCTATCCAGTGCATGGTTCATAGTAGGTGAACAATCCATGCTTGTTGAATAAACTTGAACCAAATGTTGCCAGTTTTGAGCTTGAGGCTAAGAGCTGTCTTCATGCATTTGAACTCAGTGAGCTTAGAAAGCCCCTGGAACCTGTGACTGTGGCAGTTGTAAGAGGTCCAGAACAGACCTGCTTTACCCTCACAACAAGGAGCCAGCACATATGCTCTCTGTTTCACTCTTGTCGCCCAGATATTGGAGCTGAGACTTGGGTGGGTTAAATGGCTTGTCCAGTGAGGTCACTTGGGATCAGAGCTAGCAATAAAACCCAGGTGTGTGTGACTCCAAGACTGTGTGGCCTTTGTAGGGCCCAGAGTGTCTCAAAGTCGGGCTGCCCTGTCTAGGGGATTCCTGTATGAATATAACTTTTATTTCATGGGCTGAGTACCCACGACTCAGGTGTGACTTAGCTCCCAGCTGTCCTTGGATGTTTGAGTCTGCAGGTGGGGTATAGAATAGATTGTTAGAGAGGATGGGAGCTAGGATGGATAGAGGGAGGAAAACTAGAAAGACTGGAGGAGGAGAAGCCTGGAGGCCACTGAGCTCATTGAGGTGAGAGGTCATGAAGGACTGGAGAGGATTGCTGCAAAGTTAAGGCTCCTTGAGAGCCTGATGGGAGGGGCTCAGCCAGGGGAAGGTGACTGGGGGATGGTAGCATTTGCCACCAGTCAGATAAAGGGATAGCAGAAAAACTACTGGATGAGTCAAATAAGTCATTAGCCAGATAGTTCTGCTGATCTCCAAACAGAGTTTTCCTAATAAATAAATATGGCTTTCTAAATTTGTCTTTAGTGAAGAAAATATTAATATAAGAGGGAGAAATTATTTCACACAGCACAGTTTTCCATAATCTACCATTTGCAGCCAAATGTCTACTCAGAGAAATGCTGCCTTTTCAGGCCCTGGGAGCCGATACCCTGTCCTGACCTGGGCAGTTTTCTAAGAAGGAGCTCTCATGACGTGGTGGAGGTGAGGAGTCCGTTGGTTTTTCTGCAACTGTGAAATGAGGAGGCTTTCTGGGAAGCCATGTTCAAAGAGCCCCCAAAGGAAAGGGAAAAGACCTACCCCACCTCTTGATATTTATTATAGGCACTTCTATGGGAAATTTTTGCAGGGATTTTCTTTTCCTTTTTCTTCCCTCCCCTCCCCTCTCCCTCCCCTCTCCTCTCCCTCCCCTTCCCTGAAAAAAATCTTTTTTGGTGTCAAGCAAAGTTTTCCTTCCTCTGAGGAACTGGTATTCTTTTTCTTTATAAACATGAGGCCAGGTAATTGATTCCATTTCCCTTCTTACTTTGGCCATGCAAAGATAAGAGCCAAATCTGCATTTCATCTTTAATAACTTTTTAGCGCCCTGTGTCCTACATAGCCATGCGTCAGTTTTCCTTTTTGTACAGTCATGAGTATTGTTGTTTCTACTGGCCAGGAAAACAATGCATTTTCACTGCTGAAAACCTGGAACGTACAGAAGAGTTTAGATAAGAAAGAAAAAAATTACCAGTGATTCTCTATGGCTTGAAGATATCATGGTAAATAGCATATATTTTTTCCATTTTAATTTCATTTTCAAATAGGAAAACTTTACAGAGTATGTATTTATAGAAAATATATGTAGAGGTAGATTGAATGGACAAATTTTCCTGTTCAACCACCACCCAGCTCAAAGAAACAGTTCCAACTTCCCGGGAGCCTCCCTCAAGCTGCCCCCGCACAGCTATTACCTTCCACTATGTGGCTTCTAATAACCCATGTCCTCTTTGCCCAGTTTTGTGCTTTATTTAAAGGGACTCATCCAGTAGATTCTCTTTTGTGTCTGGCTTCTTTTGCTCAACTTTATGCCTGGGATATTCATCTGTGTTGTATGTAGCAGTGGTTCGTTCTTTTTCCTTATCCCATTGTGACGATACCACCATTTATGAATCTTATTTCCCCTTGATGGGCCTTTGAGCAGCTTCCAGTTTCTGGCTATTATGAATAAGGCTGCTCTGACTATTCTAGAGCTTGTCTTTTTTTTTTTTTTTTTAATTTCCATAGTTTGCAATACTCCATGCCCACCAAACAACAAAAACAACTATGCTTTTAAAACAGCAGAGACATTCTCTTGAAGTAGACCCAGTAAGGGAATGAAATCAGGAAGGAGGTGGGAGTTGTAGGGAAGTAGGGATTAATCTAGTAAATTGCAGGTCCTGGCAAACAGAAGGTTACAATGAGAAATACGAGAAAGGAAATGACTCAGTAACTTTGAGTGAGGGAGCAGAGATGAGACAGCAGAATGAAAGAGTAGATGGCTATCCTGGGTTTGGGAGGGGGTGTATGTGCCTGAGGCAGTAAATGATTTGAACAATAGGAGAATTTAGTTTTCAAATCAAATCATCAACGGTGTATTAAGCGCCTCTTATGATGAGCAATACCCTCTTTCTTTTTGTATTCAGACAAGGAGCCACCTTTGGCATCCTGGAAGCCGAGCCTTAGAAATAAGCTTAGAAGCTTATTTCAGTTTGACAGTCTGCAGAGTTGGCAATTTGAGCGGCTTTCTTCTCAGAGTTGTTTTTGGAGCAGTGAGAGCCCTGCGCTCAAGAAAGGCACTCTCTTGTACTCTAGTCTTTGGGGACTGCAGTGACTGACACTTTTAATTAGCAAATCTGCTGGGAACAAAACTCGTTTGAAAGCGTTGGCTGGGTTGTAGAGTTTGGAGGGTGGGTTGCACAGGCTCTCATGGCGCTGTGGGAGTTCTGGAACTACAAGCCCTGGGGTGAGTTGTACATCTGGGCCAGGGTGAGGGCAGGAGTGTCCACCCAGAGAGCCTCAGTCCCAGGGGATGGACACCCGGCCAGCTGCAGTGGTGCTCTTTAGGCAAGCTGGGCTTCGTCCATCTCGGCCAGGAGCATCAGGCACAGCGGGGCTTTCAGCCCTGGATGCCACAGCCCACTTGTTCAGGATGGGAGGGGATGTAGCGAGCCCCGCACGCCCAGCATTTGGGAGTGCATCATCCCGGCCCGGCTGTACTTCTGCCACAGGTAGCCACGTTTCTGACCACAGCAGGGTCCTCAGATGTTTTCCATCATTACCGTATATCTTGCTACATCTCAGTGGGTCCTGAGCTGATGTTGGTTCCAACACAGCATCAATATTCACGGTGTTAGAAGATCTAGAGAAGGATCGTGAAAGAGAGAAGGCTCCTTCCCCTTTCCTAGTACCATAGCAAGAAGTATTTATGTAGGACATGCCTACCTTGGAATACATTTTTTAAAATAGTACAGGCCCTCAGGGAATAGCCAAAGTGTTTCTTAGCTTTAATTACTCTGCCAAAGGGAGTTTACTTAACTCTGGCATCCTCATCAATTGGTTCCTTACTCTGAAGCCTGTGACAAACCACCCCCCCTGAGGCTGGCTGTGAGTTTTTACATGCCCAGAAGTTTCACAAAAGGATTTTATGAAAGCTTTAAACAGGATTACGATTGTTAAACTGAAGATGTCACGAAGACC
Source organism: Cabassous unicinctus (assembly GCA_029593785.1). Classification (NCBI taxonomy): domain Eukaryota; kingdom Metazoa; phylum Chordata; class Mammalia; order Cingulata; family Chlamyphoridae; genus Cabassous; species Cabassous unicinctus. Next base: position 22,815 of record JAQZBX010015480.1, on the reverse strand, counting down.
ATTGTTTCCCTTTTTTGTTTGTTTCTTTTTAAAAAAAAAAAAAGTTTATGCTTCGGAAAATTATTATCTCCTTAGTTTCTTCTGTATTTTTATGCTTTTCTTAACAAGATAATTTTGACTCTTTTATTTTTATTCCTCTCAGTTCATTTTTGTCTATTTTTTGGGTTCTTTTCCTATTTCTTGATATGAAGACTAATGATGGCATTTACAGTATTTAAACTCAACAGTTACACTTACTTTGTCCCCTTTATAGCTGTCAAGGCCGACTTTGTCATCACACTCATTTAAAGGCCTTTTGGGGAAAACATCCAAGTTTTCATTCAAGGCAGTAAGTTCCCCTGGTCCACAGTGTGAGGCAATAACTTCAAATCTTGATTGAAGAAATTGAAGGTTTTCGCAGTGGCAGAATTTAAATGTGAGGCAACAGCAGTAAATGAAAACAAAACAAATACAAATCCATTGCAAAGGGTTTCTACACCTAGGAATAGATCTAATGATAGCAGTAGTGGTTTTCTAAAAAAGAGAGTCAAAGGAGGTCATTGTTATTTGAAATTCAGGTGTGTTTAATAGAAAGAGCGATGGCATGGCTTTTCATGTATGTCTCAGGAAGGGTCCACAGTGTGTGGGGATTGACATTGCCAAAGGTTTGGAAAAGACAAACCTAGTTGCGAAGCTTGGAACAAAGGGATAACATTTAGTTTCTGCTGTCAAAGTTGGTTGTCTTCGATGGATAGGGATGGGCTCTGATACTGCCCATGAAACAACGTAGTGGCATCAAATGAATCTGCTCATCTTTGAAAGAAAAAGGTAGTAAACCCTCATAAAAGATAGAGCTTGCTGGAGTTGGACAGAGTCTGTAAACGATCAGGAATGACTTGTGATGCCGTGTGGGAGGTGGGAGGTAAAGCTGAGTTCCCTGTCTACTTTTCTAAGGACATGTTGGAAAACCCTTGGCAGAAACCTATGCTGTACTGTTTCTCTAAGATTAAGTCATAATAACAAGCATTAGAAATTGAATTTGATCAAAAGTCAAATCATGTCTTCTGCCCCAGAAACCTTCATGCGTCACTTATCCATGTTTCTCCATAAACTGGTGCTTGCCTACCTTCTGACACTTACATCCTGCTCATGTTTATCCTTCAGATACATAGTTGTTTCCTTGCTGGGTAGAAGGCAAGCTTCTTGAGGGTTTTGTGTATTACCTGTGTGGACTTGACAGTGCCTAGCATTTATTTATTATTTTATTTTTTATTTTTTAAGATTTTATTTATTTATTTATCCCCCCCTGCTCCTTGTGCTTGCTGTGTCCATTTGCTGTGTGTTTTTCTGTGTCTGCTTGTCTCCCTTTGTTGGGTCGTCCTGCTGCGTCAGCTCACCTCGCCGCACGGGCTGGCTTGCCTTCACCAGGAGGCCCCGGGAAGCGAACCCGGGGCCTCCCATATGGTAAACGGGAGCCCTATCGATTGAGCCACATCCGCTTCCCAGTGCCTAGCATTTAGTAAGAGCTCAGTAATGTCTTGTTTACCAGGTTGGTTATAAGGGCCCCATCTTTAGCTGAGTAGAGGCCGAGGTATCCTCATTATGTCAATTATATGAGCTGGAAGAGTGTGGGAGGGCTGGCGGGTCCTACTTCAGGAGAGGAGCTCACACTGTGGCATCCATTGCTTAGATGGCTGTGAAGCTCCTGAGGTGCTGGGGAATGCAGTCTCCTCGGGTTGGGGGGGTCACCTGGGGCTTGTTCGTGTTAAGGCAGAAAATCCACTTGCTGCTATTAGGGACAACCCAGACATCTAAATCATGTTGCTTGTGTTCAGAGAGTCCCCTGTAAAATGCTCATATGACCAATTTGGATGGAGGGATAGATTGGTCAAGCCTGACCTTGGATGAAGACAAACACAATTTGTCAGTCACTTGTAAGCAGATCCTAAGGGAAAAGCCAGGTCCCTTAACTTGAGCTGTTTATAGGTGATGGTGATAATGATGCTTGCAATTAAAAAGATAATTTCCTTCTTTTAGTCACATAGAAAAAATCACCACGTGGCAAGACCCCAGGAAGGCGATGAATCAGCCCCTGAATCATATGAACCTCCACCCTGCTGCCACTTCCACGCCAGTGCCTCAGAGGTCCATGGCTGTGTCTCAGCCAAATCTCGGTAAGCCCAAAGCTTTACTCTGATCTGAATAAACAAGTGTTCAACCAAGGGGTCTGGAGTGCAGAAGCAGCTCTGGTTGTCTCGGTGCCTCTTCATGAGCCCAGGTAGAGTTTTTCCCCTTCTCTTGCTTAAACACTATATTCCCCTTGTGCTGCCCTTGCCTTCTTTTCTTGGCTTCTTCGCCACCCAGTTCATGATACCGCTACCTGGGTCTACACTACAGTTCCAGCATTCCTCTCCAAGTGACTTTATTGGAGTTCTTTGAAAAATAACCTTGGCCTCCTGCCCTCATCCAGATTATGGTGATCTGGGTGTGAATTTCAGTGAATTTCCCTTTCTGTGAATTTGATCCCGGTGTCTGCCAAAGAGCACAATTCTGGCCTCAGATCCCTTTCCTCCCTTCATTAACTGCTGCATAATGCATGGCTGACATCAGACTAGGTGCTTTCATGACTTTTCTCATTAAACCCTCATAACAACCCTACCGTAGGTAACAAAATTCCCACTTTGTAAATGAGGAAACGTTTCCAAACTCACACAGCTTGTGGATAGCAGAGTCAGAGTTTGAAGTGAGGTTGATCTGCCTTTAGAATGCATTTAACCATTATATAATCTGCAGATGGCTTCTCCCATATCTGCCCAGGGATATTATTGGCTCCCTTTTTTCATTTCATTTAGAATATTTAGGTGTGGTTTTAAAGATTTGGGAACAAAACATTTTCTGCTCATTTGCACAGGAACTGAAATTATGCCCACTGGAGATAATCAGATGTGAATTAATAGACTGCAGCAAAACAAGCCAGATTTTTTTTTTTTTTTTGGTAGTCTTTCTTCCCCCTGCATGTCCCCCCTCTCCCACTAAGGGCTAAAAATGAAAGAGGCTGGTATTAAAGTTTTATAAAAGGTGGTGCTGTTTAAAGATATTTCCATTTAAGACCAGATATTCAGATACTGCTTTATACATAAAACAGTTGATTTGAGGGAGTGAAAAGAATCTCCTGTTGGATTTTCAGGAATGAACAAGATAAAAATGGAAGAGTTATTCCTGGCTTATCCCTCTTACTGTGGCTTAGCCAAAGTGAATATGAACTCAAGTAGACCGGAGTCAGCTTGAAGTGAATATATTGTCCATTCTTCCAGGAAGTCTGGACTTAGTGGTTTAAAGCTTGCAGATGTAAAATATATTCAAAAAGCAAATGACTTGGAATAACCTCTGTTGTATTCCTTATCTAAAAGGCAGATCACAGAAAATGGCACGAATGCTTCCACCAGCAGTGGTAAACCAAAACTTTCCTTGAGTCATTTGTTCCAAATATAAACGAGTTCATGTAGAAAGCTGATGCGAGTGTAATAAAGAAACCCCAAATTAGGTGGTGGTAGAATAGTTTGGAAGTTTCTTTAAATGATTTAACTTCTGTCAACAATTCTAAAAACTGATTGTTGAAGTATTAACTTTAACTTTAAAATTAATTATAATTGAAAATGATTGTTCATAGACTTGGCAAAAAAAAATTCAGACACCTCAAGGGAGTGTTCAGAAAGTGAGTCTTCCTCTGAACTGCATTTCTTCAGTCCCGTTTGATTCTGAGAGCCTACGAGTGTTTCCAGTTTTGTGTGTGTATGTTCTTCACACAAACACTAGTACCTTGCATTTTTTTCATGTCTATATCCATACATATAGCTTTCTCATTCTTTTTAAAAATTGCCTAATAATCTAATATATTGATACACTATAATTTACTTAACTAGTCCCCATCTGATGGATATTTAGGTTGTTATCATTGTGTTGTTCGTACATAGAATACTGGATTCAGCATCCTTGTTCATGATCTTTTGTGCATTCTCGTTAATTTTATAAAGTTATGCAATAAGTAGGAAATGGACTAATTAAGTTAAAAGGACCTTGAATGCTTGAAACTTGATATTGAAGGCACATGTGAGCCAGCCTTCACAGACGCACACACACAAGGCCCAATTGCACTAGTAAAACACATCTAAAGAAGTTGTCATCTAAAAGTTCACAGTCAAGTTTACCTAGAGCTGAATAAAATATCTTATTTTTCAGATTTCTAAAAAATCAGGGCAATACATTTTTCAAGACATTTATTCTGGGGCTTTTCCAACAATATTTGAACATTTGCCTATTCTGAAGTGTGTTGCTAGCCTATGGAGAATTGCAGATATGTCCCAGGGATGGAAATATACTGGGGAAAGCCAAGTAAGCTCCAAAGACCAGGGAATAATTTAGAGTCACAATATGGTCTTAATCATCAATGATTTACTCAGAATATTTCACTTTAAGTTACAGCTCTGCCTGTGATTCACACTCTTTATTATCAACCTTTAAAAAGAAAAAGAGCAAATCATTCTTATTCTTTTTTTTTAGTCTAGAATTTTTTTTCAATGGAATGTAGTTGACAAATAAGTGAACTTAGTGATATGTCCCCCTAAATAGGATGTACTTATGTACGTGAAAAAATGATGTCAAAATACAGTGAATAACATACTCATCAGATGATAAAACCAGTACCTAAATGGCATAGTTAAATGCATTCAGAAATAAGTTTCATTCTATTGGGGTTCTCTATTTTTCTGTAAGGTTAGTTACCTGGACTTGAGAGCCAGACTGTCTGGTGACCTTCTCAAGTTACTTCTCTGTGCCTCAGTTTCCCCAGTTGTAAAGTGGGAGTTATTAATAGTGTGAGGAAATTACAGTTTATACAGGTGAAGTTCTTAGAATAGTTTCTGGCACATAGAAAGCTGTAAGTAAGTATTAATATTATCATTACTCTATGTGTATAGAAACATTTTATATTTTATTTAATTATAGAATGTTAGATTGTAAGACAGTTTCATTGTTCATCAAAAAGGTTTCCAAGAAAAAAATATTTTATTTGGGGCTGGTTAGATTGCAAAATGCTTTAAATTAGGAACACTATAATCATTGCTTTCAGTGAGGATAGCGCCCTCTGGTGAAAATGTTTCAGGTCCCCCCTCCTCTAAAAAGTCTTTTTAGTAGACATCTTATTTTTTCAGTAGATATGTTTCTGAAATGTGGCTTGTAAATCAAACCACATTTTAAATGCAAGAGCAGAGACCCATCACAAAAGGCATCCTGGAATGAGTGACTTTGTAAAATGGAGGATTCTTTTGTCAGGCTGCATCAGGGTCCAGTGAAAAGGCCTTCCTCTGTAAATTGGCGGATTTGTTGTATATCTGAACTCATGGAATGTTCAAACACCTGAGTAAATTGCATAGACTCTGAAGGGAAGAAAGGCCAAAAAGCTTTTTTTTTACCTTTTAATTCAAATAACTATCTCCAGCTTGGCTTAGCACGCCACCCCCCCACCCCACCCCAGATGGCTCCCTTGTCTGTTTGCTCGTTGTTTTTTGCTCATTATCTGCTAGTTGTCTGCTCGTTGTCTGTTTGTTTTTTCTTTAGGAGGCACTGGGAACTGAACCCAGGACCTCCCATGTGAGAGGTGGGCGCTCAACTGCTTGAGCCATATCTGCTCCCTGTTCATTTGTTTTTGCTCCTTGTCTGCTCCTTGTTGTTTTTTTCCTCATTGTCTACTTGTTGTTTTTGCTCAATAGCTGCTCATTGTCTGCTCGCTGTTTGTTTGTATTCTTTAGGAGTCAACAGGAACCGAACCTGAGACCTCCCGTGTAGGAGGCAGGCACTCAACTGCTTAAGCCACATCTGCTCCCCTTGGCTTAGTTTTTTACTGAAGTTTTAGTTCTTGTATTTGCCAAATCAAGTTGTCTGTGAGGTTTTATGTGATTTGATTTTGTCTGAGAAGATTGGTGACCTTTAAGTCTGAGTCCCCTGAGATATTCAGTGAATAGAGGTAGAAAGGAAGACCTTGGAGGACTTTAGATAGCAAAGAGAAGAGATTACCACATGGTGGAAGCCATATCACTGTTATAACTTGGGGGCTGACAAATTAAAAGTGAATTCTCACTTTTAAATAACAGATTGAAGGGAGAAATTACTCTTCATGTGAAAGTTGATTTTTGTTCGTAACACAAACCTGATAGGATCTCATATTTTTTAAATGGGATATTGGTTTTATTAACTACTAAGTAAAACCAATACCCACTAAATTGTTAATACCCACTTTTGTTTAGAAGGAGGAAAATATGAAATAAACAGAAAAACAAGACTCTCTGCTTAGGCCCTGTAATGACCTACAGAACAGCATGCTTCAGGATAATGAAGCCTGCTATGAAAGTCAGTCATTTTAGGGTGATGGTGGGGATGAAGTGGACAGGGGAATGGGGTAGACAGTGGGGGACCATTCTGTACAGTGGTTAACGAAAGAACTTGAACTCAGCACTGGGTTTCTCTTGGTATATTAGTGAAGGTTCTCCAGATAAACAGAACTGACAAGTATGTGTGTGTGTCTGTAAATATTATGAGGTTTATTATTATAGGAATTGGCTCATATGACTGTGGGGATTGACAAGTCCAAATTCTGTAGGGCAGGTCACAAGCTGGGAACCCCGATGAAGGTTTCAGTGAATTCTCCAGGAGAAGCTGGCTGGCTCAAGTAGAGATGGAAATTCTCCCTTCTGACTGCTGAATTCATCAGTTCTCCCTTTAAAGCCTTCAGCTGACTTGACGCTTCTCTCATTGCTGAAGGCAGTCTCCTCAGCTGATTGCAGATATAATCAGCCATAGATGCAATCAACCGACTAATGATTTAAATCCATGAAATACCCTCACAGTAACAATCAAGCCAGTGTTTGCTTGACCAAGCAATTGAACACCAAAACCTAGGCAAGCTGACATGTGAACTTGACCAACACACTCTATTTTAGGTGTTTACTGACTGGATTAGTTATTTAACCTCTCTCAGTCTCATTTTTTTCTTTAGCAAAATGGTGAGAATCATAGTACCTACTCCTAAAGTTGTTTTGAATATTTATGTGGTCTGTGGCTTGGTACCCAGTGTACAGTAAGCCCCCAAAGAAATGTGTTGTTCCTTAATTGTTATCTGGTAGCCTAGTTTTTCCTCACTTTTCTGGCACTGGTGTCCTCAAGAGAAAGCCTATAATGTGCTCTGTTAGAAAGCCGTCCTGCTTCTCCCTCAGGAAAACCCTCATGGTTACTGCAGTTTTTATTGCTCAGGCACCTTTGCTTACAAATTACAAAATTAGCTGGTGTCATACCAAAAAAAAAAAAAAAAATCTTTAACCCCAGACAGCAATTGAGAGAAGGTGAAGAGGAGCACGCTCACGATCTGGCTCCATCACGATCAGGTCATTAACAGAGGGAGTTTGTGAGGCACACTTGGGAAGAATAGTCTTTCCTCTGTAAGTGGTGAGAGTGTCAGGATTTTCCCACTTCTTACCACACAAATAGTGAAATCATGTGGTAATTTAAAATAGCTCCATATTTTAAGATGTTTTTGCCAAGAGAGAGTGACGTGTAATTTTGCCTTTTTGGTGCTAATCCTAGTGATCATAAACCACTGTGTGCCAGGCTCCTGTCACATGTAAACAGAGCTCTTGGTTGGAATGCAGCCCCAACCTGGGGTGCCAGGTTCCCCCCAGACAGTACAGGAAAAATAAAGACGGTATAACAACTTCACCAGACTGCCAGCCCTAGCCAGTTCAGAAACTTTTGGTAAAGTGCAGCCAAAGTGTATTTCCATTGCTACAGGGATTTTTTAAAAAATTATACACCCTTGCACACACGCACAATTCCCCCTTTGAAGATGTGCCACCTCCCAGCCCATAGTCTAAGTCCTCCAGGTCTGGGTCTTGAGCCGCCCTTCAAATTATAAACACGTGTGGATTTTTTTTTTTTTTTTTTTTTTTTTTTTTTTGTAGAGCTTGCTTTTCAAGACAAGATGGAAAAAAAAAAATCTTGTCTGTGCTCGGTTTGCTAGGTTGGCTCATTCTTCCCTCTAGGAAGTGTACAAAGGCACTTAAAAGCATTTTACCAAAAGCAAATAAAATAGCTAAGGGATCCCACAGGCTGGTGCTGCATAAAGAATGCAGAAAGGTGCCCTGAAAGGGCACCAAAAGTCAGATTTATACCTAGCAGATTCTTTTTTTCTTTTTCTGGTGTTTTTTTTTTCTAATATACTTTACATGGTGAGTTCATGGCAGACACATCTGGCTACTGTGATTTTTGCAGCTCTGGTGCTCTAACTGCTTTTTGAACTTTGTGGTGTATGCAGCATAAATTAGCCTAACGTGCACAGGCGCAATACATACACCAACCCAAAGACAAACTAAAAATCCCCGCACACTTTATGGGGAAGGGTGAAGGAAGGTGGGGCATTGGTGCAATTGCTGTGGTGGAAAGTGTGTGTTTATGGACGAGAAGGAAGAATGGTGGGTATAGGAAAAGGGGAAAAGGTTCTGATTTAAAAGGTGTTTTTATTCTTGATTTAAAAAAGGTAGAGTTTTCTAAACATGGTAGAAAATCAATGTTATTTTCATTTTAGGTTTGGAGGATGCCATCTATTGTCAAAATTCATTATATTTTTGAAGACTTTTCCAAAAGGAGAATGATTATAGCTCCTTTTTAAAAGCTTTTAAGGAATATATGAAACGGGACTGGAAAAAATATTAAATCAACAGATTCAAGGCCTTTTTTACGATGAGATAGAACATTAGAGTATATAAAGAAATGAAATCGTGTGTTCTTGTTTTATGGTGGGAGACGAGAATGGGGTATTGGGAAGAAGTTTCCAGGCCCTTTATGGAATATAGATATAACCACAAGTGATCAAGTTTCTACAGCTTCTATAAGGAAGAATCAGTTGATTTTTCATATCACTAAGATTCGTATTTCTCCAAGTGTGGTTCAGGTCTACCACCAGTTGGATCCCTTGGGGCATTTGTTAAACATACATCTTAAGAATCCGGTAGTCTGTTCTCAAAGGACCCAGTCTTGGGCTGCCTGCTGCTAGGTGAAATATTGCCTGCGTCCCACCCCTGGAAATTCTGTTTCAGTAGGTCTAGGGTGGGGTCTGCATATGAGTGCTGTTTTCAAGTGCCCACAGGACTCTGATCATCAGCCAGGTTTGGGAACTGCAATAGAATTATGTGTTTTAGCACAATGATTGGGAAATGCCATTATAACAAAATGGCAAAAACCCACTCAAATATCCACTCTTTAACTTGAGTTATCTGAAAAGAACTCTGATCAGACTCACTGACTTTTTGACTAGGCTCTTTGTCTGAAATAGACATTTATTGTGGTGTCGACATTTGTCATTTCGGCACTTTTTAGTGTTAGTCCACACATGTACATTGAGTAAGTGAGCTCTGAAGTCACTTTCCAGAGAGTTTCTGCACCCCCCCCCCAAAAAAAAAAAAAACCCTGTAAAACTGGGGGAAGTTGTGGTTTTGGATCCAGATTATTAAACTGTATTGTCTAAATTCACTGGATACATGCTACTTTTTACTTTTCTTACTGCTAGTGGGCCAGAGATTCAGGCCTCTGTGAGCCTAACCCCCTGAACAGATTCAGAGGAGTGTCCCACACCCTGGGGAAGAGGGAAGCCTCTTAAGAAGGAGGTAAAAAGGCTAGGTCAAACTTTTGGTCTTTTTTTATTACTATTTTTTTTTAGCACCTTCTTTGTTTACACCACATTCATTCATTCCTATTTATTTCTTTATAATAGAGTCTAATCTGTGGATTTCTACTGAGTTTTTAAAATAATTTTGACAGTTTTAGTATATCTGCTTGCTGACTTCCAGTCGTCTGCCTTTAGGAGCTTCCTCACCGTGGGGAATTTCATCCAGTTAGTTCCAGGCCCTCTGCAGGCAAGGGCATTCTGGAATGGTTTGCCATTCAGCCACTTGTTCCAAGTTCATAAGTGCTAAGTGACATTGTGGCACTTCCCTTTGATGTCCTCTTTGGGGCTCCCGCTGATGTTGCTCTAGTGTGGAATCATCACCTCCCCCACCCAGGGATCAACAGGAAGATTGATTTCTTCTTCTTCTCTGAAAGTCTAAATTTATTCCCTGGTGTTTTGCAGTTGCTGCCGGGCAGGGACAGCTGTTCTGCCATGCTTTACTCTGGATAATTCTCAGTGACAAAGTCAGCACAGTAATACCATAAGAGACGCTAAGAAAACAAATGCCTCAATAGCCTTTCCTCGTTAAATACTGAAAAGAGGAAGATATTCTCTTTCCGTGGTTTAAAAAACAACCCCCTCCCCCAAAGGGCATGAAAAAATAAAGATACTAAACATATTTAAAGCAGCATAAGATTCAAGAATATTCATTTTTCCACATGTTATATGATTACTACATGGTTATTGTAGAAAATACTGAACAGCAAAAAATGAGACAATAAAGAAACTATAATCTTACCGTTCAAAATCATTTTAACATTTTCTCAATTAAAAAAAATGGGAAAATCGTCTACATTCTTTCCTGGAACCTACTTTTTTCACTTAATTATGCCATAAGCATCTTTCCTATCAGTAAATATTTTTCCACGATATTTTTTTGATTAGCTGCTTTTATCGGAAAAGTAATGCAGGTATATGACAAAAAATTCAAACAGTTCCAAAAGAAATTCCTGAAAAGTAAGTCTTCCCACCAGGACCTCCAGCCTTTCTCCTCCTCCTTAGGGGAAATCGCTGCAACTAGCTTTCTGAGTATGTCTTTCTTATTTTCAATTTGATATATCTTAAAGAGCTTTGTAATTAGTACTTACAGATTAATTCATTGTTTATCAGCAATGCATAATATTCCATACTATGGTAGATGTGCCATACTTTATATTAACCATTCCCCTATGCAGAATGTTTAGGTTCTTTTTTATTGTTTGCTATTATAAACAGTGCGTCAATGTGTATCCTTGTACATAAATCCTTGTGCCAGGTACTATTTACGTATAAGTTAAATTTTGCAGTCATGGAATTCCTGGGTCAAAGAGTGTGTGCATTTAAAATTTTAATAGGTACTGTGCCATTTCCCCCCCAAAAGGCTGCACCAGTGTATACTCCTACCAACAGTCTATAAAGTACTTTTTTCTTTTAGTTTGATAGTAGACATCATTAGTTTAAATTTAGTTTGCAAGCTTTTAATCTTTGCAATTCTGATAGGTAAAAACTAGATTCTCATTTTAATTTTTTTTAATTATGAGAGGACTTGGACATATTTTATTATGTTTATAAACCATTATTACATCACGTTAATGGCTGCACAGTAGAGCCTCATGTGGCTCTAACATAATTTATTTAGCCAGTTCTTCTACTGAGATACATACAGGTTGATTCTATTTTTTATTATCATTATAAATAATGGTCAATAAACATTCTTGGATTTCAATTTTTGTGCCTACCTTTAATTTCCCCAGTTTTCTCTGTTCTTTGGGATGTTTAGTAAAGTATAAGTCAAGTATAAGAATTCCTTAAAAAGTGTAAATTTGACGTGTTTTTTTCTTTTATCAAATTAAACAAGTAATTGTCTAAAGATCCACTGTATTTGGGGTGCTGCTTTCTTTAAAAAATGTGATTTTAAGTGGCACAAAATGTTTATTTTTAATCAGGCACCTAGCTTTCCCACCAGCTATGTTTTTCAGCTAGCATGTCCATATGTTTTTGACTTAGTCCTAAATGGAAGCTTCATTTAAAGTAATTTTGCTTCCCAGTACATATCATGCATTTCATTCCACATTATTTTTGTCCTTTCCCTTTCCAGTATTATGTTTCTCAGACAACAGTGAAGAGTAACTTGTGAGTTTTGAATTTTGCCAAGAGTTAAATATTTGCAGAGCTGGAAAAAAATTAAGTAAAATAATTTTTAAAGTGACGGTTTAGTCCTGGCTCACAAGAATTTCATTTAGCTGCTTCAAATCTCACACTTCAGATATCAAGAAGAATACTCTCCTATTTCCACTCTTATCAACTGCCACAATGCCTGAAATAATTAGATTTGAACTATAACTGATCCCCAAATGGAATTGGATCATCCCATCCTCACGTAACAAATGCTCTTGGCAGCCCCACACTGATGGTTTGTGGACGCCTTCCTGACACGGTTTATGCTGGTTTTCTCTTGCTACTGCCTGGAACACTGTGGACCAGGGATGCTCTGGAGACCACCCTTCTCCTCTCTCCCAGTCACAACGTCTCATTGGCTTGTGCTTCCACTTCTCCTCTGTGTCTACTGCAGTTTTAAGTACACAGTTTCTTTTTCCCTGCAGTGTGAAGGAATTTCAGGGTCCAAACTATATTAAAATAGCATGACTTGGGGCTGAGACATTCCTCACTTCCATATGTTTGCATTGCCTGTTCCTTCTCCATCCTTGATGGCGTCTTTAGCTAGTTCATTGTTCCTTCTACCAGAAGGTCAAAGTAGAGTAGTTTCTTCAGCTCTGACCTTTTCACGATAGGACTCAACCCTCTTGGTGCCTTAAGTGCCTCCCGAGGAATCCTGAAGCTCCCCGTGTCAGGGGTACACTTTTCCTCAGGCACAGCTGTCCTGAGCTCTTTCTTCTGAAAGACTTTCCCAACCACTCCCTCAATGCAATTCTTTGTCCTGTCTTCCCAGGCTCTCTCTCTATTTTTTTTAAAGACAGTTATTTAAAAATAACAGTTGGGGTTGGGCGTGGGAATGGGGAGGCTGGGAAGAACATGGGTATGAGGTATCCGAATCATGTAGCCCATGTTACAATTAGGGTTCTATTTTCTCCAAACTCCAGTCATTTATCAAGCCATTGTTTAATAGGAGTTTCCTCAAAGATACATAATACCACAGAACAATGACCAATATACAATGCAGTTTCTCTGGTCAGAAAAACTGCCAGACTGAGCATTCTCAACCTCCAGGGAGTTTGGGGTGTGTTTAGGGAGGTGTTTTGGTTTGTTGTTTTAGTGTAACTTCTAATTTTGAAATAATCTTAAACTTACAAAAGAGTTTCAAGAATAGTACAAGGAACTCCCTTATACATTCTGCCCTGATTTGCCTTTACAGATTGTTTATAGTTTGCCCCATTTGCTTTATTTCTCTCCTCCTTCTCTTCCCTCTCTCTACCACCCTGTGTGTGTATAATTTTTTTCTGAACCATTTGAGCCTAAGTTGGAGACATCATGGCCCTTTACCCCTAAATACATCAGATTGTATTTTCTAAAAGGGCATACATTTGCATAAGCACAGTGTAGGTATCAAAATCAGGAAATTTAACATAGATGCAGCACTGTTACCTAATCCACATTCCATATTTGAGGTTTCTTCAATTGTCCCAGTAATATCCTTTATGACTGTATTTGTACCCTGGTCCAGTATCTAATGCGGAATCATTTAGTTGTGTCTCCTTTAATCTCTCTTAACCTAGAACCATTCCTGAAGCCCTTATGTTTCTTGACCTTGACATTTTTGAAGAGTACAGGCTCCTTATTTTGTAGACTGTTTTTCAATTTGGATTTGTCTGGTGTTTTCTCATGATTAGATTTTGGTTATATATTTTTGGCAGGAATACCACAAGTGTCCTTCTCATTGCATCAGATCAGGAAGCATATGATGTTCATTTGTCCCAGTATTGGTGATGTTAGCTTTGATTACTTAGTTTCTGTGGAAGGTAGGGGATCAGGGATAGGTTTACCTGGGTCAACTGGCTGATCTAATGACTATGTTCACTGAAAACAAAGGGATATCAGAAAAAGCCTTTTGGTGCACCAGGTCTCTGTAAGGTGTGACCAAAAGTCATGTATCCCTGCCCCTTGGAACAACTAGCATAAAGCCATTTCCAACCTGTTAAAGTTTACAGAACGTTATCGATTTGGCAAACAGTACATCTATGTAGCTATTTATACAGATAGTTTCAAAACGAAACTGGGTTGCTTCCATCCATTTATTTCCTACTCTTGCCTCTTACAAAACACATAATTCAAAAGGGTGAAAACAAACAATTGAGTCAAGTGTTGGGATAAAGTGAAACTCTGGCTGAGAAAATAATAAAGCTAGGAGAAAAGAAATGCTTCAGAGTATTCATGAAGCAAGGCTAACTTGGTGTTGAGGAGAAGCATAGCTTTCCCAGGTAGAGAGACATAAAAAGGAATTCTCCTGTGATTCCGCATAAAAGATCTAGACACTTTGATATAGGGGACAATGCCCTCCAAAATATTCCAACCGTGAGCACTAGGAACTTCAGAGGGAGGTTTTCTGTAACCTTCCCGAACACTGGGTGACGGCATGATCTCAGAGCAGCGGCCAATAAATGCAGAAGATCAAAACAAGTGTACACCTCATACCTGGTTTGATTCAAGGATAAAATTGAGAAAATCCAGAGCTGTAGTTTTTTTGTTACGTGTTTGGGTTTTCTGTTTGTTTGCTTTCAAGAACGGGACCCCTTTTTCATACTCCTAAAGAACATTTAGAGCTGTAAGTTTTTTTTTTTGTTTTTTTTTTT